>WURT03348405.1:0-24001 GCA_009936505.3 Holothuria glaberrima | reverse complement strand
ATTAAACACCAAACTAGAAACTAGCTAATAAGTAATTAACAGATAATTTATAAAGGAAAAACAAAAGAAATACAGACAATGTGTAACACTCCACATCATATTTTTGCATAGGTAATGAACAATTCCCACATATGGTCAAACTTTGAAGAGAAATATCTTGAGAACGGTAAAAGATATTCAAATAATTCCAACGGATTTTTGATCACAGGATCTTAATCTACCTTTGTTGAGTAGAACAACTGAATTTATTACATGTCCACAGATCTTTAAGACTATGCAATGCACGGTTGAGAGAGTTATTGTCCTCTCTCATGTGGCTAAGAAAAGTAACATACGGCCAATGAAACTTTTATTTAATTTTTCATTGGATCTTATTTTCCTAGCTAGAAGCTGTTAGAATTTTGAGAATGCGATGAAAGCCTTAGAAAATAATCAAAACCCAACGAACCATTTTGCATTTCTTCTGATTTCTGGGTGGAAAGATTTTCTTTTGCAATGGACGGAAACATTTTGGCAAACTTAAATATCCCTGAAGAGGAAAAGGTGAGATAAAGGTGTGAGATAAATACATTTAAATTTGTATGCAGAAATGTTCACACCCGAGGAGCAAATATTGTCCCCAAATGAGATTTTCTTTGTAAATGTTATTTTAATAACTCTTTCACTTACGCAGAATTGAATGAAAATACTAAACGTCGCTATAAAACAGATATTCCTCGAAACTATTTTTGAAGAGATGGGGACATTATATAAAATGCCAACTTTGTTTTTAATACGTAGAAACATAAATTATCGCTACTGTGTAAAATAAATTATCAAGAAAGCTTACACCTGTGCTGATATTCTTACCAGTAGCTCCAATGAGGTCACAAAGCGTCACGGGAATTCCCACAATTAATATGTTGTTGATATGCCATACAGAACCTCTTTTAACAAGCTGTTCTCTACAAACTAAATAGATAAGTAAAAGGTGTGGTCATCCTTTTCTCAGAGCGAAAATTTGATATTTGCACAAAGTAACAGTTCCTCACTTAAACCAGTCTTGGTACTGGAGTCTTTCCTTAATACATTAATATTATTATTCATGTTAATTCTCAATTTTTGTATGAAACGCATGACTAATGTCTCGACCCTTCCTAAAAATCGTTGTGAAACAAGAGGCTTACGGCTTAATCGATATTTGATTCTTACACTCAGAACCCCAAAACGAATAAATATTTCTGACTGGAAAACATTAAGAGTTAGAAAGTTTATTAAACAGTGCTTTTACTTGTGGAGAACGCGATAACTTTCGGTCTAATATTATCGATCACCGAGGTAATAATTGCGTTTTTAAGTAAAGTTATTGTTGAAGACTACACCGTCCGTCAACAAAGAACTCTTTGATTGCAGAAGAGTGCAGAATATTAACAAAAGAGTAACTATCCGTCCTTGAGTAAATTTATAAATTATTGGCCTACAAGTAGAGTCCCCAAAGAAAATATACAGTGTTTGCTTGGGAAGTTTTTCAAGCAGTAATACGAGCTTCTTCAGTTCAAATCATGTAAACGGTTCGCAGCCACGGAATGCATGCTTCATCTTACCCATCAATGCTCCCCGAGGAAATTTGAAAAGTCCCTTGTCGGGTGACTGTCTTCCCTGACCGTCGGAGGCATAGTCCCTGCCCTCTCCTGCCGCCCTTGAAAGACTGTAGAATTGACCCAATTACTATGAAACCAATTACTGCTGAGAACTTCTAAGCACAGGAGGAAATCCCAGGGAATAAGGGACATATTCCCCGACTTACGGATATGCTCCCACTAAATTTCACATTTTTGCACAAGTATTGCTTCAAGGGCCCACTTTTTCACAATATATCGGGCACAACTTACATTGTACTTCTATCATCGAGCCACTAGCCGTACTGCACGTACAAACACAAGAGAATATTAAATTAGTTTAGCGAAATAAATGAAATTCCCGGCAATTACATAAATCGATATTTTTTTACTTATTAAGTTACTTGAAAAGATTTTGGGGAGGGTTTGTACCATATTTTAGCTTTAAGTAACGGAACTGAGGAATTTTGGGTTTTATCGCAGAAATGACACTTTTAAAAGCCAAAATAAGTAAACCGACCATGGTTGGTGACAGAATTTCCCCGACGGGGGCGTGCCATGCGAGCGACCCCAAGTTCCGACATGCCGTACGTCGAGGGAATGTTGAGAAGGGGATATGAAGGAGACTGGCTATCTCATGTCATTGCAGGGCATATCTTGCATAATGTCACTCAATATTCAAGAGCCTAGTTGCGCATTGATAGTGTCCTTTTGTGTCTGAATCGTGAAATTGCAAAGGGAGCGAAGCGCGCAAAAATTTTTGGTAGGCTTACACAAAAAACATATGTAATAGTTAAGAACAAAAAGAAGAAAAAAGAACTGTAGGGGTTTTAGAGAGTATCGGAGACAACATACATTGTGTCGAAACCACTTGAACTACCCGATTAAATATCCAAAATTTGCTCCGTGAGTCGCTCACCATCTGACCGTACCGCATGACACTCACTAGAGATCAGCACCTAGGCTTTGCGATATGAGATGAAATTTACTACCTCTACATAACCTGTGTACCCTGCCTACATGTTAACTTGGTAAGGTTGACAGAACGTATGCTATCTAGCTTTGAGGAATGAAATTATTGAAGAAACTAGAGTGACTCTACAGCGCGCGTAGCACGCCGAAAATGTTGGGTTCTTATTAGAGAAATTGTTCTTTTTCTTTCAATTCGTTTCCTCTTTCTTTTCCTCACGTTTCTTCATTTTGCCGACTGGTGCAGAATTTACCGACTCAATGCTAGAATACCACATTACCATGAACGATGAACTCCTTTAGTATACAATGATACTGAAAAGACCTATGAAGCTTTTTTGCTGACAGACTATGTTTTAAGTTTGAAAAAAGGTGTTGCTAACGGGCTTTGAAAGTGTTGTGATGTAAGTTGTCTATAAATGCATTCAAATCTCCTGTCTTCGTATTGCACCAAACCCTTTCTCTTGCCATTTTTGTACCTCACTCCCTCATTCCTTTTTCTATTCACTTGGTCTCTCTCTCCCTCTTTTCTTTCCCCCTTTTTGTCCTATTTTTTCTCTTTTCTTCTTCTCTCTAAGTTTCCTTCGTTTGAACTTTTCTCTTTCCTTTATTTTGCCGTCTTGTGCAGGATTTTGCCGACTGGTTGACTGGGTGAATGGTGGTGTCACACCCCCCACCTCCCTTTAGCGACACCCTTGTACATCCATTGTAATCAGCACTACACTATATCAAAAGTGTGTGTGTATGCAAGAGTTCATTGCAAATATTTCTGTTCGGAGGAAAGCCCTTGCTACTTAAATGCCGCATTAATAAAGTTACACTTTATGAATCCACACTTCGCTGATCCGACAATATCAAATTACTAAACGTTTTACTATACCTACACCTCACGATAAGATGCCATCAGTGTAATGAATTCTAATCAGACGAGGCAGATTTGCTTGCTAGGTAATTCATTGCAAGCCTTAGCAAGAATGATGTAGAAACGTTATACCAGGGAGTTGTTATTTGGGAGGAGGTTGAACGGGAAGTTTTCATTTATGTTAATACTCTAAGACCCACTAAGTCCGTAGGAGATTATCAATGGTAGATACTTATTCGGCTGACGGGGATTTTCTTTACCTTCACTTTGATATCAATACACTGGCAACATCATTTATGTCTTATAATCCTTTCACAAGTAACTTACCCAGAACAGTGCTTTGAAGAGCAGGATGATGCCGCCACCGATTTAGGGGCAGGTGTTACAAACTACAAACGACTGTTTACTCTAAATAAATAAATGAGGTTCGCCCCTTATTAAAGAAAGAACCTCATGCAAATGAGCTTCAGAGGCAGAAGTCTAATTTTTGTTACAACAATTCGGAATGTTTCCTGAAATGACTAGGCTCGGTCGCACAGAAACATTGATAACACTGCCAGGACCACTAACAGTAACTCATAGCAAACTTTCTTGTAAAGATTAGACTACCTGAAGCAATGCTTTGATGGTGATGGGTGTAGAAGCAGTAAGCCAGTGCAACATCCGCCATAAGATGTCAATCTGATGAAAGTTTAAGCTTTGATTAAAGTCGGTAGTCAAACGGACAATTAACTGCTATCATGCTTTCTAACAAAACCCATCTTACACCAGCAGCTTGGGATAGTGTAATGTTACATGTGGTAGTAGAGAGTTCAAGTTGTGAGAGAGAATTACTGTTATAAACGTTAAACAGTCCCGGTGACAAGGAACTCAGTCTTTAAATCAATTGGTTTGAGGTAAGAATGATGTCAGTTTTGAATTCACGGTTACAAGAAATTAGTAAGCTAAGTCAGCTTAGAGTTTCGAATAGCTAACCAGGCCTCCAAGAACCTTGATTTAACGTCAACATACCTAAGTATACTGACGTTGAATCAAGGTTCTTGGCAAGCACCGGCATAGCTTGCAAACATCTGGTGGCACAAAAGCAAATATTCAACATGCTCCGCGAGTGGCTCTTTATTTCAGATTTCGTTGAAGGGCTTCGATTTTCTGTTGCAGATGTGTTAATCTCGCTCTTTAGTCCCAAATTTGGAGTAGTCTGCCGAAGTATGTGAGTCACTCTTACTAGACTGAGAGCTTCAAAATGATCCCTGATATACTCAAAAGACTATCGATGCTATTTTAAGTAGCTGCATTAAGTAACATTTTGTTTTGTGCTAAAGTTAAAACTTACATATGGCCGAATGTTAACAATAGTTGATAGACATTCACGCTGCCTGCTTAGGAAAAGATATATTCATGACGGCCACTTTGGAAAATTGCAAAGATGGCTTCCATACTTTGTTACATCATCAATCTGTGAAACAAGGTAATGCAAAGGCCTTCAAATGAATACCTAGTGGTACTCTTCTACAGTAGCGTACGCAGGGGTGCATTGTGCCAACCCCCCCCCCCTCACAGATGCCATTTTTTAAGATCCTAAAAACACGTAATTTTTTAACACAAATTTTACTTAAAAAGGTATCATATGTGGCACCAGATTGCATGTATGGACACCCAATTTTTTCAAAAATTTCTAAAGGGGAGGGGTTGTCTCCACATGGCCCCCTCACTGATCTCAATTTTTTTTTAGTTCCTAAAAATACGTCAATATTGTAACACAAATTTTCTTTCAAAAGGTAGCATATGTGGCACCAGATTGCATGTAAGGACACCTTGACCCATCCCCCAGGCCGGCGATCACACATCATACAGCATGCCCCCCCCCCCGAGAGAAATCCTGCGTACGTGCTTCTACGACATTACCTAGAGTAAATTTTATACAATGCTAAATGGCTTAATACACCACATATGTACACTAACAAGTATGGCGGACATTTTGAAACATGACCGTTATTTTTGTCACAGGAAAAATATATGATGACCCTATAACTAGAGGTCTTTAACGATGTGCCATATTCAAGGGTTTGAAAAACGGCCGTTTTGACTGTCCCAGGACAAATATATGATGTCAAATATATGATGGCCCTAAAGCTAGAGGTCATTAATCATGTGCCAAATGCAGCACTTTCAAATTTGGGACACAACTTTCAAAACATAAGTTCAATAACCAGTGGCCGCCGTTTTGAATATGGCGGCCATTGACGTCATTGGATGTTTATGGATTGCCGTTATGGTTAGAGACCTTTTTGTCATGTTCCAAATGACAAGTTTTTGTGACCATTAGCTATTTCTACAAAGAAATATTACAAAATATGGTTAAAATTAATACACTGACACCGAAAGTGCCCATTTTGAAAATGGCTGCCATTGTTGTCACATGACAAATGTGTGATAGGCTTAGCCCTTGGCGAAATATTGAAGTAGGATAATGCCTAACTCTTGCCAAATCTCAAACTTGTATCTTAAAAGGCACAATTCCTACACCTTTCTGCTGGCTGTACTAAATAGTCAGTATATGTTTTGAACTTTAACATTATGCTTCTTAAAAAGTATATTTGTCACTGATAAAATGCACAATTGACCTTGATCAGCAGATTGTCAGTGCGGATTACTACGTGACATTCTATCATTATTCTTGCACGCCTACTCAGGGATAAGACACTACCTTCATTTGCTTGAACAATTGTAACCATTGTTGTTCTAATTCTCACCTTAAAGACTAAAGTCAGTCATGCCAAATAATGTGATTATCTGTTACAATAGGTATCGTTATTTGCGCAAGCTCATGTTCATAATGTGTGAGTGTCTCGTTTATGACAAAGTAAATGGATCGTGCTAGTATATTGCTTTTACGAGAAATGTAAGCAGGTAACAGTACGTATGACAGGCTTCAGTTTTTGTGGGTTGTAAGTCGAAAAGCTAATTTGTGGAGACAATGTTTCATCCATGGGTAAGACCCATCACATGTTAATTTTTTTTATCAAACAATCACTTGCTCTCTCGCAAGGAGCTGTTAGGATTGCCGACTTTGTCTTCACTGAACAGTTGACAGCCACTTATCTTTTATACGTTCTCGCCTGTGTAAGCAAACGAAAGAAATCACTTTCGTCAGCAACGTGGTGACAGTTCATGTAACATTTTAAGCCGGTAAATTTTGGTACACAAAAAACGGAAAACTCTTCTACCTAATCAACGGCGACAGACATTAAAATTCGTATATTTTCGAACGAATTCGAGGATGAAGCAACTCACCTTAGTGCCAGACATAGGTACAGCAACCTAGTAGCGTTCCAAACGGGGTTCAGATCTCCCTTTCTCCACATCATGGTCCTTACTTTCACTATTTTTGTGCGGAGACTGGGGTCAACAAACCTTGCAATCGCTGTTTTGATCTCATATTTCCTAGCCAATAATCCTATTTCTATCAATGACATACGTTTTACTCTTCACAAATCTCACACAGTATGACCACGTTGGAGAAGAATTTCGCATGGATTGAGGCATGATGTGGGTGACATTAAAATAAATGAAAGTCAACAACGCCCCCTCGTTGTCGGCATGGTTATTTTAAAACCCAAGTCTGCGAGTTTGACAGAAATTGTGAGATATGTGGTCCATTATGAGTACCGGGGAAAAGGTATCGGCCGAAGGCTTCTTTCGATGGCAATGAAGTTTGCACGAGACTCAGATTATGTAGCGATAGAGGCCGAAGTAGCGTGGACGGCTGCCATACTAATCTACGAGAGACAAGGTTTTCGTCTTCATCACATTCACCTTGTGCTTTCCTGCCAATGTTGCGTGTCACCCAGCATCTTATTAAAGTACTGAAATGACGCAAACACCCCATTTACGATTGTGGTGCCTTGTGAGTGTATTGATCACCCAACATAGATCTTCGGAAAAAAACAAAGGGTTCTGCATCGGTCTTAGAGAGCTATCGGTGGCTTATTCATTCATAAGTATTTATGAAATATTGATATTCATCGTGAAAGTTGGAGAAAACTACATCGCTAAAATTTTTGGGCACTAAATATACTGTGAGAAAACTAACCGAATGAAACTAGAAGAAAAGCAGACGAACATAAATGCAGAGCTCGAAATATCGATATTTTCATACGAATGAATGAATTTGGCAGAACTTCCATTTTCACTCCAGCCCAGGTACCCCTAATTTGGTAATCGGAATCTCATGCCCCTTGTCCTGATAAGACATTCTATCAGGTCACCCCCTCCTTCGGGGAAAAGAATTAACTTGGTGGGGGGCATTCAAGAACATTGTGTTTACAAAACGCATGCAATTCCAATCATGAGGTTCAATTGGTCGCGAATGACTGTTGCTACTAGACATCGTCTGATCGTTGAAAATGGCAAAAACCTTGGCTATATTTAGAATGTCGTAAACTTAGTTTTCAAACGCGTTGTTTGTATAATGAAGAATTGTACCTTTGTGAATTATCCTATTCGTAAAACTGTAGTCCTTATCGGTATAAACATGGAAGAACAACCTAAGTAGTTCTTCCATGGTATAAACTTCCCCGACGAAGCTCGAATGTCGTTCATAGACAAGCAATAAGACAGAAATTTTCGTACGCTTCTCGCTGAGTTAGCTGCACGGGTTAATAGTGCTAGGGGCGCAACCATGGGGGCACACATACCCCTTATTGGCCTACCGAGAAAAAAAACAGTAAAACACAAGCCTGTAATGTCGTTCCATACTCAGACAAAAATGCCTTGTAAGCGCCAATTCTGGTCATCTAGGAGGTGTTTCCATCCAAAATATTCTCAAGCGTTTCACGCCAACCATGTGTTGCGCTCCGTTGACGTACTGTCCTCCATTGCTTACCGAAGTCACAAAGGTGTCTGTCTTTGCCCATACCCTAGATCCACGCCTAAATTATTATGACAATTGTTCCGAGAGTTTACTCCCACCCTATTCCTTTTCGACAAATCTTAGTCTCTCCACCATCACACTTTGTTTTACATCAATCTACTCAACATAACATCTTAGCAAGGTCTGAAAATTGGGGCACATTTTCTGAAATAAAATCGCCTCAAACACAGGCCACTACCCTGCATCAGTAGCATTTGACTATCTACAATCTACAATCTCCCACCACCATACCCCCCCCCCCCACTTCTCAGGCAAATCCTGGATTCGCCACTGAGATGATACATTTGGTTTTTAGTCTAAAATTGTTGAACATTTGTGGTATGTATAAAAGCGCCCAGCCGCTGAAGATGGTAGGTTTACGTGTATAGCCCAATCTATTACATCAGTCCTTTTTCCAAAAGAGCCAAAAGACTGTCCGAGATGCCCCCACATAGATTTGTGCCCAGGGCCCCCACATACGGAAATACAGCTCTAAAAGAGGGTTGTATGTTACTGTTATGATTTAAACTACTTATAATCATGTAAATTCCTTAAAACTGAAACTAATAAAATTTTTGTAATCGTTTTGTAAAAGGCATCGTGTTACATGACCTAGAGAGGTGAATGAGTCACAAAATATCTTTATCGACGCTAACAACAGATACTTTTATTGTAATATATTGTACTAGGTTTATATTTTGCCAAAACAGAACGTCTTCTATAGCCTCTCCATAAGTATATTATTCACCTGTTAACATCACGAGCATATGATGCGCTTATCCGTCTACGGATACTCCGACTAATGTGGAGCCATCATAATGGAGCGTTTAGTTAAGTCATAAATTGTAAACACTTCAATCTGGTCCTCATTTGTAGCTGGAAGAGGCTTTGAAAAACATGGGCGTCAACGTCTACTTCAAGACATTTGTATTCGTCCTTTTTGTGCATGTTCATTATCTTGGATGTTGCTCTGCACAAACGGTAAGTTCCATCTCCAAACAATTGTGACAATATCAACGTTAACTTTTTTATCTCATTAGTCCTCTCCTTGCTGTACTGACTTGATAGTCTTGCTTGTCTTTTACTACGAGTTTGCACGTTGCAGGCTTTCGGAAATACCGGTAACTAAGGCATTATATTGTTCACGTCTACTTCTAAGAAAGTTTAGAGTCGGTTATGTGAAGTCAAATGAGACATTATTTAAGTTCATTAAAGTTATTTAAGATTAAAAATTAAATTGTTCCCTCCTTGATAAAGTACATTTAGTCATAATTGATTTCTCCTCCGCTCTGTAACATACGAAAAGTTTACTTGAGCTTTTCAAGATATACCGTAATATTAAACAGACGATGAAACGGATCTGCTTTATCCAAGCCATTAGACAAGGACTGGGGCAGGGAAAAGGAATGTTCCCCAACAAATCAAAAATACTATTGCTCTAATGCATTCTAGTATGCCCCCTACATATTGCATCTCTCAGGGTGGGGCCGTGGGTTCCGCTAGGGGCAGTTGAAGCTAACAGATAAAAATATAAATTAACAAAAGTGCGCTTACCTTTTAAATTTACAGAAGGTCGCAGGCTAACTCAAAACTCTTTACATTTCTTAATTACATTTATGAAAAACACAACTCTTGACAAAAGCAAAGCGGCAAGTACCATGCACCCGTTCTCTTCGTGCAAACAACACACAAATCTTCCCTGGATGAAACAGATAACTTGTTACGTAACCTCTCGAGAAGAATGTACATAAAGAAGAAAATAACCCAAACGCAATTTCAAGCAATCGTTGGGCGCTTCAAAATATCCCCACCCCATTTGAAGCTATCTCATACCCTCAACCTCAATACCTTACCAGGCTTTTAGACTGGTTGCATCTAACAAAATAATAGTGAAATCGAAGCTTCAAATGTCAACCCCGTATATGTGAAAGTTGCACCTTCAAGATATGCAACACAATGCAGGTTAGTCAGAAGTTGCAGCAAACATGATGAAAAACCTTTTCCTATATCAACCATCGGAGATAAAGTTGGCGGTTTTGAAATTTGTTAAAGTCACCTGGATTAATGGCGGGGCTTTTAAACCATTGAAAAATTAACAGACTTTCATAAGGGCTGTGTCTAAACTGTGAGTATCCTATTCCATTTGAGATGGAAAGTGAGAACGGTTTTTCGTCACTTCTACAGAACGCAGACAAAGGGCTTCAAAACATCCATCTCATGTAGCACAATAAGCAATTGTAAAGTTTGATGAATTCAAGTATGAAACATTAAATTAAAGGCCCCATTTCCAGAGAAACATTAATTCTGATGTACATTTAACCTAAGAAAGTATTACAGTCATTTTTAAAACTTCAGGTGCAAATTTTTGTTTCATTTTACAAGACATTTACAAGATTGTTCTGGAATCTATAATACTTCCCATTTAAGAAGTAATGTGTAAGTTGTTCACATATCTGCAGAAGTAAAATGTACTGAAAGCATATGGGTACGAGGCTGGGGTAGGGGGAGACTTCCCCCCTCTGCCCAAAAATATTCTGAGGTTGAAAATTCGGGCAGGAAACGACAAAAATTCGGGCACAGATTAGGTGGAACTCCGACAGAGAAGAAGTAAAAGTGAAAAGATTTTCTACTGAGTTCCCGAATTCTTGATCGAATGCCCGAAAATTGTGCAAAAATTTTCGCGCTCTTCGCGCGCATGTAGTGGTTTGGTAGTCTATTTTATGCACCTGAACTGCAACGAAATTGGGGCAACTTTTTGGGATTCGGGCAAAAAATTTGTGCCCCCCCCCCCCAATTGGAAGCGTCCCGTACGCTTATGACTGACAGAGTATCAAGATAATACAATGAGCAGTAACAAAACTGAATAAATTCAAATTTGAGGTGAAAGGTTCAAACAACCCTGAAAAGACCCTCTCACAACCTAGTTCATGTATCAAAATAACATTAACAGTCTGTCTGGTTTTCTGCTAACTTATCACTTCAGCTACATCTTTCAAAATGGCAAAATCTTTACCGTACTTAACAAGTAGTAATATTACAAGTTTCTCCTTGCGATAACGTCTGCTATTAGGAAGTTATCTTAGCAGTAGTATAAGCATTTGGGTTTCTACTATCACTTTACCTAGTATGATTCCTGTGGTCACGACGCTGTTGAGCTTTTCTGTCGCACGATACATCAATTTGTCATTGCAAATCCTACTATGTTTATTCTATTACTAATTTTAAGTCGACTTTGCCAATAAAACCCAGAACCTTTCTTCTCTTTTGTACTAGTTATAAGGAAAAGAACCGCTATTCATTGCAACAGTGTAAAGATGGTGTGCTGAAATGATGGTAATATATTTTACCACCAAAGCATCATATTTCTTTGTAAAGGGCTGATCTTCATCCTTCATTCAGAATAAGATATAACATCACTTTGTTGATCCATCACTGCAAATTACAATGGTTTTAAAGCAAAGTAAAAACATTAATTTACAAACGTTAACTAAATGCTAACGATTTTGTTACAGATCTAAACACATTTCGGCATGCATTTCTTCTTACTGACAAATCTCATTTAATGGTGATCCAATATTTGTCAATTGTCTTCAATAAGAGGTGAATCTCATTATTTTCAGAGTAATCGAGGCCTGTCAAGTGGTGGGCACAGCGACAACAGTGAAGGTAAGAGCCAGCCTATGGAGCTAGTGTATAATGTAACTAAGGTTAAAGTAGACTGACATGTAATGAGTAAGCATACACGGAGGCTATAACATATCAAGATTTAAAACATGATGTATATCAAAAGAAAAGATAGTCAAAACGATGCATGAATCGACTAAGTTAGCGAAGAACATTGACTAATTTATGGCCAATTACCTCAATTTTTGACAAATTTGTGAATTCGTTGACTTATATGTGACAAATAATTTTTTGTCCATAATTGTTGCAATTAGTCAAATATCTCACAAATTATGAGCGACCACTGCGATTTGGCGATTCATGCACTGTTTTGACTAATTTGAATTTACTGTGTAATTGGTAGCAAATTTTTCATTAACATGCTGATTTCCCCTGTTTGCACTAACTTTTCACATTTTGCGTAGTTCAGCTACCTTTGCAAGCTAGGCTTGCAAAGGTAACTCTTTAAGTTTTAGTTCTAAAATTCCTAAAATTTCGCTTTTGCTAGGTTTATCAACATATACTCAGCAGTAACTTGTTCTGTGAACCGGGTGACATTTTATTTGCATCCTAAGTGATGCATTAAAACATCTAACTTGACCTGCAAACTTCGAATAAAAAAAGCACAAAATAACATCGACGTTTATTAACCTGTCATATCAATTTTGCTATTAAAGATTCTACTTACTACATTTATCAAACTACCAAATACCCGAGAGACTGCAAAGAAGTTGGAGATCAATGTTCATCTTCTGTATCTAGTGGAGTCTATCTCATTAAACCAGATGGTTATTCGGAACCATTTGAAGTCTACTGCAAAAATGACACAGATTTTAATGGATGGACGGTAAAACATTTTATTCAATTTGAGTAATCAAGAATTATCGAGGTTTTAGTTGGTTAATGATACAAAAAATTGTGCTAGAAAATGTGAAATATACTATTATATATATATATATATATATATAATATGTAATATATATATATATACAATAACAATAATCAAAGATATTGTGCTATACGGTATTTCCATTAAACCTGTTTTAACAATTGAACCAGTCTTATCATTTACCTGTTTACAAATAGCTACAACGCTATGATCAGTGTCTCTGTTTGACTTGGCACCTTTTAGGTAATTCAGAAACGTTTCGATGGCTCCCTTGCTTTTAATAGGAATTGGGAGGACTACAAGAACGGATTTGGGTTTCCTTCTACTGAGTTTTGGATTGGAAACGATCGTCTCTCCTTCTTGACAAACCAAAATCACTACGAGCTACGAGTTGACATGTTACTTCCCGACGGTTCACCGTTCTATCTCAAGTACGACTCGTTCAGAATAAGTGACGAGTGGGGCAATTATACTTTTATACATGATAATGCAGGGAATTTCACGGGAAATGCAGGTAAAATAGAAAAAATATTTAACAGTAAAGACTTTTATTTATTTGCTCTATTATGCTTTTTACATTAAAAATATGTACAGTGAAATATAACAGTTAATAACCTAAATTAACTTCAAAAACTAATACTTTTAATAATCTCAATTAGAAGTGAAATAAATGAAACCATGGGAGCCAGTATTTCTGCCAATAATCTTCTCGCAGATTCTTTTGTGCAATATACTTTTGCAAAGTAATACAATCTTTTAAAAACATTAAGGAAGCATTAATCTTGGGGATAGCCTTAACCCTCTTGCAATCAAAAATATACTTCTTAAGTAAAATAAGAATTAAATTTACTTCACGAGCACAGTTATCTCCAAACAAAACAACTGAGATGTCTTAGTAAAGACTTGCTGTAAGTTTATAACTTTTCATACTGTAATCATAGAATACTGCTCTAAACTTGTTTGTGATTGGTTAATTGAACAAAGATTTGAACTCAAATCGCCTCCTTAGAAATCTAGAAGCAGAATAATAAGTAGTTATTTTCTATGGAATATGTCTATATCGCTCTCAGAACTTGTTGTAGGAGAGAATGTTTTGTTTCAAACTTTTGTCATACAATTTGGAGGAAGCGTCACCATCGTTTGGTTGCGCCGTTCACAAAGTAAGATAACTGATTTTGCCCCATCTTTCATTGTAAGCAACTAATTCCAGGCTCAGCACGTAGCCATCCAGATAATTTATTTACATGAAGTAGGCGTAACAAGACTATTTATATCCTTGTGAGACATGAAAATGATTTAAAAAAAATTGAAATATTAATGAAGAACCCTTGAAGAAAGTTCGAGCTCCAAAAGTCTTGGCTTTGGTGCGGTACCGTAAGGAGGTAGCCTGGTTACACCTTAAGCTATGCATGGTGGTCACGGTAAGGTAGACATCCTATATCATGGGAAGAGCAAAGGTATTATTGAGGGCCAGTGCCTCTCATCTCTTACAATGACTGCTATAACAAATATGATGACATATAATTTAAATATTTACGCTTCTAATGCTGAGATTTTTTTCCTTTGTTATCAGCAACTACTAAGAAACACTTATTATTGGAACTTCGTTACTGCTTACCTTGCTTGCGTACGTAACATTGGTGGCGCCAGGTGTGAGTAGGGAGGTATGACCCTCCCGTCATGAGAACTACCTCCCATTCTCCGTCCCCTGAGTATTCTCGAATTTCATTGGTGGAGCTAAATTTTTTAAAGCTTCTTCAATGAAAACCTAAAGTTTGCTTCAGTAAATGCTCAACATTTTTACCTTCATTTTTTCAATAAAAACGACACGTTTAGGCCTACTTCGCGCTTTCAGAGCCAAAAACTTTTCCTTTCGTCATCTATCCTGCAAACGTCGACTGGTTGGTCTTCGTGTTTCGTTGCTAAGCACCTCTCAAGGAACCCTTCCCCGATTTGGCAAATTCTCAGGTCACCCCTGACTCGTAAAGGCACGTAAGTGCTACTAACGTTGCCTTTTTGTGCATCTCAGCTCATGTTTATGAAACTGGAGCAAAACTGTTCTATGTCCATATGACTACGCCATTCGCTACGCTTCTGAAAACTTGTATCTCAATGATGATACCTATTCCAGGTTCTGTTATTACCGAATGCCCACAAAATATGGCTTATTATGGCTGTACCTGCGAGGCTACCTGTGAAGATCCTATTGGAGAAGAAGCCTGTCAGACCAACTGTGAACAAAACAAAACTTGTATATGTAAAAACGGGTTTGCGAGAAAAGACGACACGTGTGTGAACATCAACGAATGTGGATGTTACATGTCGGAAGAAGATCGGTATATTTCGGTGAGTTTTTGTGTAGACATCACTTTTACTTGCGTTTGCTTCACCTTGTAATTACCGTCATTTCAAATTTGGCTGGTAAAGTCTCCTGGAAAAAAATCTTATTCATCGTTCAAGGTGCAATTTGTAAAGTTTTCAATTGGTCAGAGTAGGTGATGATTTAATAATCAAAATATTGGAAGCAGTTTTGTTAGATTGCACCGAAACGACTGCGACTCGAATTAACTCACCCTTGAATCCCGCCGGTGATGAACTGAAGACAATCATGACAACCGTTCAGGACGGCGTCGAGTCGCAGACGGACCGTTGGTTGCGCGGACAACCCAACGCCGGCCCATTTCACTCACTCATCGGAGATCGGATGTAGCTGCTCATAGTGTCATGATGATTCAATTCAACTGCGAAGTTAGGGTCCGAATAACAAACGTAATTTGGTCACTAATAGAACCGCTTGTTGGATCGTGATCTGTCGGGTGTTAAAATTTTCTGCACGTTTTAAATATCCTCAGCCACCCGAAATACATTTTATCGCACTTACGAGAGGTCATAGTCACGAGGTTATATTGCTTGCCTGCCTTGAGTACTACATTAGCAAGGTCTAGAAAATTTCTATGTCATGATGACGAAATTGTCCTGTATCTGGTACCGCACTGCAAAAGTACGTAGCTATCGCAACGGCTACTAAAATCACTTTTCTACAACTTGCAACATTTTCTCCATGTTCTCATGAGTATTCATCCTTTGCATCCCTCCGCAGAAGCTAAAATCATGTGTGCTTGTAAGTGTTGCTTAGTACCGATAGCTGTGACATCTCCCCCAAAGTTGGAGGATGCATCATCTTTATAGGTACCCGTTTCACGAAAATACGAAACAACTTTCCTCTGGTGTAGGCAGTAGCAACCACGTCAACACAACTTTCTATTCATTCTAAGGGTGAATTTATAGTACAACATCTATCTTCATACTATTAACGGGTATAGATGCTAATGTCACTATGATCTCATATTACAAAGCAATTAAGACTATGTTTTAATTTTATGTTTTTATATTAATCAATTGAAGATATAATTAATTAAAATCAAATCTTATGCTACTTCTAGCAACGGCAATACTTGTTCTTGGTTTTTACATTAGAATGGCGAAACTTACATCAATGCCGATTGCACACAAAAGTGTACTTGTAATGGGAATCGGCTGAGCTGTGACACTGATTACGAATGCAGCGCAAGCGCTACATGCAGCCTAGGTCAAAATGGTGTACGGCAATGTTACTGCAATGATGGCTACTCGGGTGACGGTGTTACGTGTACCAGGAATTCGTTTAAAGATTGTAATGAAGTTTTGAGCGATGGTAACAGACAAAATGGAGTTTATACAATCCTTCCGACAGACTGGCCTGGAACAGCGTTTGATGTGTTCTGTAACATGGTAACTGATGGAGGTGGTTGGACGGTATGTTATTTTTATCTCTTCCACTACCAGAGCATAGTGGCCTCTCTTTTAATGAAGAGATGATGATCGTCTTTTATTATTGCTTCGTTACGAAACAAAAAGTGTAACATTTTAACACTATTGCTGGTTAATTGAAAACCTTACGTCCGATTTTCTACCTTTTGGCGATGGATTCCTAGCTTTTTACTTTATATACTTTCTATTTCAGGGAACTTAACCATTAACAAAAGAACGAATCTCTTTTTGTTTTTTTAAGGTATTTCAGCGTCGCAATAGAGGGGGAAGTGATTTCTACAAAAACTGGGCAAATTACAAAAATGGATTTGGAGACATTCGAAATGAGTTCTGGCTTGGAAACGACAAGATTTATTACTTGACAAGACAAGGCACCTACGAGCTGCGTGTTGACTTTGTAACATCGTCGAACTCGGCAAAGTACGCCAAGTACACCAGCTTCAGAATTGATTCCGTTAACAACAACTTTCGCGTAACTAATATAGGCACGTACAGTGGTAATGGAGGTGTGTATCTACAATGTGTGACTATGAAAATGTCGAGATAGTTGCAAGGCTTTGTATTTAAATAGTTCGGTGCCTGTAGTGAAAGGAAAACCAAAAGTATTACACTGTCGTCCACAATAAAAGAGAAAACGAAAATTCGTCATCGGTATTAATACAGAGTCAAACAAATGGCAGGTTGTAGCGTCATTTTTCGAGGTTGCAGCTATCTTGACTATAGGCCGACAGAAAGGGGCTAGAGTATTAAATTTATTATCTAAAAGTCGGTAGTTAACTCATTAAACAGTAATGATACAGTTTTTCTGTCGGTTATTTCCACAGGATACAACCTGTGGATATAGGCCTATAATGTGATTTGAAGTATTCAAATGTTTTCCTTGTGTTGAGCATTGGTAGCATAAACAGAAGCATTTCGTTTACTTACACTCGTATGCAATCAAATTACTCCACAAATCTCGGTCCCCAACCATTTGTCTGTTAAATTATTTTTGAATAAATTGTTCTGTACTTAAGTAAGGTCCTGAAACGTTGAGATGACTCATCTGGCATTTAAAAAAGCAAGACCTTGATCAAAGTTCTGTTTTAAAAAGATGCAACAAACTTGACAATATGAACGTTAATCAGATTAGTTTCACCACTTGAAATCCGAAAATTTTACACAAGCTATAACAAATTATTTTCATGATACTGTTTTTCATTCTACCTTGAATGGTTGGAGAATGTCATACATAAAGTCCCTCGGATCATCCTTGAATAACAGTTCATCATAATACATGCGCTTGAACCTTAAGAGGTCAAATTTAAAACAACTGTACTTTGGTACTGACAGAACAATGCAAAAGAATTTTAATTTTAAGTGTGTTACAACATAAGCATGATTCACAAGAATTGTTGTCCTTGAGGCATATAGGAACTTTGGGAGTTTTTTCGAAACTTTAAAAAATGTTTTAGTTACTTTTAAGAAGGGTACCAAGTTCCTCTTCCAAAATGTGATTCAACTATCAAATAATCAACATTAATCATTCCGCTAAAGGCTTTTGAATCAACTAGTTTAATTAATTTTGTGATAAGTAAAAGGGGTGATGTACATGTGTTAAGATTTCCTGGACTCTGAATTTGGCAGAGAGGGTGGGGCTTTCACAGAGCATATTCTACATGTCCTTCTTTTGGTTGTGACATTTACAATGTATTCCAGAAATCAACTGCTCCAAATGATTTTATCTTCGGCGAAGAATGTAACAAAAAGACCGTTAATTATAAAGTTCTAGCTCCTAAGAAAGAAGAGCACCATTTTATCTTGTAACTAGCTAGGGGAACAAAAGTTTTATAAATTTGTAAGATAGTTTTTACCAAACGATAATTTCCGCCCGTAGGTGACGGTATGTCTGACGTTGGTGGTAGGCTGTTTAGTACACATGACCAGGACAACGATGGATTGAGCCATGACTGTGCAGAGAAGCATCGAGGGGGATGGTGGTACGGGGGATCGGAGTCTGACTATTGTCACTACTACTTACCCGAGACTGCCCCCTGTCATGAATGGTACGTCAGCAGCAATTATCACGTTTATAACTTGTGTTATCGTACAGGCTATTGCCAAGTACATTGGTGTAAGAGATGTTCTACATCCAATATAAACGGCGACTACAACGGCGGCAATGGACAAAATATTTTCTGGGACTTACTTAACAACTGCAACATCAGATCCACAGAAATGAAAATTCGCCGAACATCTTGACGCTGAATTGCTAAAACTCCATTGGGATAGAATTTACATATTGAGAATTTTAAGTTACTTTTAAAGTTTTAAAGTTCTTTTTTCAAGTGACTAGCAATAAAACTGAAAGACTTATAGCCACGTTCTTGCTGGTCAACGAATGAAATCCGTACGTTTAGTCTTGGGTACTATTTTAGATCTTTCTGTTTTATAAGCAATACTTGATATAAGCGTTGGAACGATTATCGGTATTCACCATAGGTATCGGCCAATACTTCCCATTTTTATCCTGTATCGGTATTGGCAAAATTTACCTGAAATGTCCATATTATCTAACCGATAATTATTGTCCCATATGTAATAAAATGGTGCACTATTTGAGTATTTTTGGATACAAGATCCAATACTTGAGGTAATCAAGGTGAAACAGCACTTCATCGTGGTGCCCGTGGCTTACGGTTAGTTGCAGAAAGTTTATTTCCTACATATCGGTAACAGATCGGTATCGTTCGATATTGAAAACTGAAATATCGGTTTCGGTAATATCGGCTTCTTGCTGTATCGGTACAACACTGCTTGAAATATAAATTGTCATTCATTACATTGCGGATTATGTTTCCCGTGTTAGAGCTGTCACACACTAGTCACGTGGTCTCAAAATCCCCCACGGACTCAATTGACTTCCCTCTCTCTTTTTGAAACTTTTACCCGCACCCATGCGTCATACGGGCATTTTGTCACAGTGACATGATTTGAATACATAAATTTTAAGGCCTTATTAAAGAGAAGAGTATCAAAAGGCGATCTTTATCGACTCTTTATGCCAATACTCGTGGTAAGGGTCCTCTCTTCGTTGACATGGCTGGTGGTATGTTCACACTCAGAAATGTTTTGTGCGCTACGTACCAGTGTATGAGTACTTTGCATAGACAAGCGACTGTTACCGCGAACAATATGGTGACTGTAACAATACAACAGTCCAAGCGATTTCAGGTGGGAGCATCAGCTTATTTCGCCCTTCCCTTTTCACTCAATGAGATTTCTGAAATGTTGTGCTTGAAGTAGCCGTTTTTTAAGTTTAACTATGTCATTTAAAATACTGAAAATTTCATTGCCCAGAACGATTGCCCTGATCATTAACTGTCTCTCAGGTACTAGTCTTGCTCAAGGCCGTAGTTGTACACAGTTCCCACCGCTTACTGGGAACTACTGCAGACGCCCTCTCCCTGCCTTTAAATTTATGTTCGTTGGTAATGAATAAAACACTCGAGTATGAACAGTCTTGCTGACAAGCGCCCTCGTTTTGTAAAAACATGTTAGAAACATTTGGGAAAATTTTACCAACTTTTGACCAAGACTACTCAGACACCGGTAAATTGAATGTACGGATTTCTTGTCTTCAAAAGTCCCGAGCAGCTCGAGAAGCTTCTCCCTATACCCTGCAGTTGCTTTGCTAGGAACCACCTTTTCTCCACACCCTGGATCCGTGCTTGTGGTTGTTTTAAACGTTTCAGAAATTGTAAATTACAGCAGTTTTTGCGTCTTGGCAACCTTTATGAAGAGAAAAAGTTAGTGCCACTTTTAGATTGGCTTAGACCTTGCCTCATGTTTTCCATACCAGCCTTTCAATAGATAACAAAGACGCAGTGGCTCCAGGCTGAACACGCCTGGCCAAAGTTGTATCCCGGTATTGCAGGTTATGTTACTACTACAGGGCCCGGACTGAAGGACCATTACCTCTCTGTTTGACCGAACCCATGCTCTACCAACAGACCAATGGTTAAATATATGTGCACTGGGAAACTGACCGAAAATGACAGGCTGAGGACACATGTCCGTATTTATGGGAAAATGTAAAAATGCTAACTCTGAGTCATTCTTACAATGTCAGGGCCCCATAGTGTGCAGCCTCTTCCTCCTGCCATCAGCAAATGCAACATAGCACAGCCCCTTGGGCATACGCGTATGCGAACATTTCTATTTGGGGAGACACAGTGATTTCTGCCTTAATCTCTGAGCCTGAAAAGAAATTTTACCCGAATTACCACAGATCTGCCCGAATTTTGGGGGTATTCCTAAGTAAGGGGGATGGACACAGTGTCCCCTTTCTCCCCCTTCTCATATGCCTTTTCCCTTTGCTTTTAGCTGAAAGGAGAAGCAAGGACATTCTTCATTTTGAATTGGGCACAGTATACCATTTTCCGAAAAGTGGGGGGGGGGGGCACGTGCCTCCAGTTTCCCCTGTTTTCTACGCCCCTAATTATCGTGATCATTTATCTGTTTACATCTCTTTATGACCTTATAAAGAAACACAACTATTCATTCACCATAGGAGACTTTAATCATTGCGAAATACACCTAACGGATCACGGGATCTGGGAGTATAAATAATAGCACGACGTCACTGCTCTATTGTTTATAATCCCAGTTCCCACGATTCCTTGGGTGCATTTAGCAATGATTAAAGTCTGCCAATGCAACAGTAATGACTTTTGTACTTGACAAAGTGAGACTGAATTCGGTCAAAATATTTTAAGGTGGCTGTTTTTTCTAAAATTGCTTTCAAATGAGTTTCTCGTCACAGCAGGAGTGGCGCCAGAGGGGGAAGGCTACCCCCACCCCTCGTCGGGAAATTTTCCAATTTCGTCGGGGAGCCTTAATCCGTGCGATAAAATGTGTAATCTCAACTACCTTTAGTCGCCCTGACCGTCTGCTTGATTTTGTTAATGGGAAGGGCAGATTTTTCAATAAAGACCCAAAGTTTTCTAATTTTCTTTAAAAAACCCAAATTTTTCAGGTTTTTTCCATGAAAATCTAAATTGTTCAAATTTCCTTCAATGGAACTCCCAAGTTTTCTTTTTTTTTTCATTTTTTTTTTGTAAAAAAAGGACTTCGCGAGCCGAAAATTTTAGCCTTCGTCCTGATGTCAAGGCTTCCAGTTGCTTAGCCCCTTGTCGGGTAAATCCTGGGGGCATCCCTGCTATACAGGTAATTCCAATGGAGAGTCAGTTTTTGAGTAGCCCATCCAAAGCTGCATGCCAACATCATAATGCAACAAATCATTTTTCCATAGGTATTATTTACGTAATATTTTTAGGGCAAATGTTATAGGTACACCTCCCCCTCCTTGGCAATGGAGACAGTCTACTGAGGTTGCCAACTTTCCCATTTAATTTTCCATTTTATTGAAATAAATACGCGACAAGTCGCATTTAAAATTATTTGCAAAATGTTTCAGATCCGGCATTTCTCTAAAAGGTAAATTTCATCATCTTTCAAACCATAGTTTTATGTCGGACTTTCAAAATCTAAAAATTTTAGAGGGCAAATTTCTTTATCCTACTGCCAATTATCCCAACTAAGAACTTCTAGCTACACCTGAAACTGTCTTAAGTTCCTCGTTGCGCTATCAGACTGTCAGAAACCTAGTTTATTGCTCAAGGCCATATTCTGGTGAGTATGCATGGCCCTATTAAGTAATCAGAACACTCTCTTTGCAGTACTGTGAAGTACGAGCTACGGCGCATCTTTTGAATTTTCTAACTTTAATGTCAATCAAAGAGTAGTCAACAATTGAGAATTTTGGTTACCCCTAACCAAAAATGTTTTAGGTTGATGAGTGTCTGTCTTTAAAATGTATCAATTCAAATTCATATCATCAACAAAGGCTAAATACTTATGCGTAAGTACAATGGTAGGATATGATGGTTCAGTGTGGGTGCGTAGTTGTCATTACGATGGGCTAGGAGTCAATTGTCCAGTCAACATGCCGAAAAAACAGTAACTATCGAGTTGGTCTTTTCTTTTTTGGGGGGGGGGTGTTTGTTTGCTTTTTCTCAGGGGAATGCCGGGAGGCTGCTTAGCGTTACCAGATCGGTTAGCAAAGTGAAAGATCTTGACATTAACTATTTGTAGTACATAACCAGATACGTTTTGCTTCAAAGATTCAAACGTTTGATCTCTGATAGCCTCACATAACCTTTGATCTCATCCAAACACTGACGTATTCTTTAATTTCATATGAAGCACCTACATGCGAATTATAAGGTACGTCTAATTAAAGCTTCTCCAAGTTCAGGTACCATGCTTACAAAGTTTTCTCATCTTCAAATCTGGGGACATTACATGACCTTTGACCTGGGACAATTTCACTGTCTTTCTTGAACTCGATGTGCAGCATCTACACATGAAATGAGAGATCCCTTAAAGTTCCACTTCTCAAGATATCAGGTTTGCGAGTTTTCAGCATTTGACTTCCGGTGACCTCAAATGACCTTTTACCATCACTAAAACAATAGGGATCGTAAATTTTAAGTAGGATATCTGCTTGCTACGTACCGTGTGAGGTCCATCCAGGCTACACCTTCTTGAAAGATTGTGGGTTTTTTTTCACAAATTGACTTCCGGTGATCTCGAATAACCTTTTTGACATCCATGCAAAAACAAGAAGTTTTCCGAACTTACTGTGGGGTATTCATCATGATAGCTGTAAGATCCATCAAGGACAAAGTTCAATAGATATCTTGTCTACGAGGTTTTTACCGTGACCTCTGGTGACGTTGTATGGCTCGGACCTCTGTTGAACGCAATATGTTTCTAGTACGCATATAGTATGGCATCCGGATGCTTAGTATACGATTCCTCGGTGTTAGCCTTGAGATATATACTGTGTTTACAAGCAGCTGTTTACATGGTTGTCCGAGTTACACCTTTGGTTTTTTTTTAAGATGAACTTTGACCTCCACCAAAAACAAAACCGTTTTTTAATACCATGACAAGTTTTTAGTATCGAAATAATCCATAATTCCTATCTTGAAATATCTTTTTACAAGTTTTTTGTTTCTTGACCTCCACCTTTAACCTCCCACTAAAACCAATACGAACATTGTCTTATAAAATATATGTATACTAAATATGTTAAATACCCACCATTACTATCTTAAAGGTCATAAGCAGTCACCCCAAACTTATTTTGAAACAATAAATGTCACAAATTTCTTTTTATTTCTCTTCCAAGTATCTTTCATGATATTTTAGGACATAAATATTGTATATTCAAGGTAAACCAAGCAGTTGCT
>WURT03348184.1:0-15055 GCA_009936505.3 Holothuria glaberrima | reverse complement strand
AACACAGTCTTTGAATTTTTTCCAAGGTAAGGAATATTCCGCAGCCCAGCTAACTTTTATTAATTTACAAAAAAGCAAAAAAGCAGCTAGTACATAGGTGGTAACTTTATTTAAGAAGGAATTAAGCTGAAAATAATTTGGCAACCAGTAGATAATGAGGGCCTTTGATCAAATCATTTGCATATTAATTGTGCGATAGTGTTACATGTAGCCTTAGAAACATTATTTGATCAATCAATACAACACACAACAAGTAAATACACCTCATGGCAGAACAATCATCCATCTAATAAAATGGTTAAAAGATACTTACTTTGGAGAAAAGGGGGAGGGGGCTATTTCTATCCAGAAACAGGTCATACACAATCATCCTACAGAAGAGTACATATGCAATAATATAACATTCACCTTTTAAGGGTCATAAGTGCATATAGTAGCTGCCATCTATATACGCAGAGCACCTTCACACAGACTATCAAATCCATGAGATATTGAACTAGTGAGCAACTGTGGTAGGACAGGGTTTTCAAGGGAAGCCTTGTTTAAGCAATTATATCATCATTTCAATACTAAATGCTTTTACATACATATACCTACAGAAGGAAGAGATGAGAACCCAAGAATACCAACCTGTTGTTGATGAAATGCCTTCAGTATAACAGACTATAATATCCCTACACAACAGAGCAATGTCACAGCATCTGAATGCACTTCAAGAATACAATGATTGGGAAGTGGCTTCACAAGGTAACATTAAAGTGACTTCATATGGGGTCAATTAATCCAAAAGTTAGACACAGCAAATAAAAAATGGCTTTGCAACTTCCTCACTAAATAAAGTACCTGGGCAAACCAAGTTTTTTATTGCCCACTGCAGCATTGACAAAATACTCAAGGTTATCAGTTTCAATGAAGAATGACAAAACAATGATGACTTTCCTATTGGTAGTCATCACAAATTTTCACCTCTTACTAACAGTGCACAAGCTACCTGCTATTGGTACACAAGAAGCTGTTGCCATTTTAGTCTTCACTTTCTCTTCACTTTCAGAACTATACACTGAGATGCATACAGTATGAGAGTGTGGTTTTACACCACTTGTGATCAAAATGCACAAAACACAGCTTCTGCTGTTTGCTTGGAAGGTTCAATTATTTACAAATGAGGCACACTGTATCCACACAGAGGAGTAGAGTCACAAAAAACTCAGGCAGGGCAAACCTTACTGATGGTCTACGTTCCTTTAGCTACCCTGGGTACTGCGTCCTTCCTTAATGAACTGGACAAGACTGGACGAGCTTTGACGGGCCCCCTATCATCTACAAACACAGCGTCTGTAAGTAAATTGAATGATAAAAGTATGCATAGAATGATCTCCAGAAATAAAATCTCAGGCATTTCAAGAAAATTTAGATACAAGCAACAAATGTGTCCTACTATTCGAAATGATGGCAGTATCTATGATTAAATGACAACAGTACTGACCTTTTTTAAGCTTTTGCTGCACTGCTGCAGGGATGTTGCACCATGTTACTGAGTATTGCACTTTGCCAAGGTTCCTCGCTATATATGAATGGACCCTGGCACTGAATTCATTAATGGCATTTGAGGCTTCCTGTGAGAAAATTTTTGAAATTGTGCAAGGTTATTTGTGAAGCATGAAGATGGTAGGACATCAGTAGTAGTATGGGAGGCACAACATCCATAGGAAAGGAGAATGCAAAAATATGGATTATGTTTGCACTGTGCATCATCACAGATAAAGAAATCAAACATCAACCTGGGATAAGGTGACAGCATTTTAGCTAATACTCTATTCTAACAACCTAAAGTATGCTTCTTTTACAGCTATTAATTTTAAGCCATACTTCTATTTTATCAAATTACATTTATAAATGATTAACTTACCTTTTCAAGTTAGAAATACCAACAGGCATGGCTAGTATTCTACCATCATCATATTTATCATCTTGTCATTAAGAATACTGCATTTCACCTCTCAAAAATTTTCCCAAAGTTAATGATATGAGAAAGTGAGACATTTCTACCTGTTTACCAATACAACTTTCTCGTGTGACTGTCCCTCGGTCAGTGTCCCCCCCCTCCTCCCCCACAGCCTCTACTCTAAGGGCATATTATTCCCTGTTTGAGTAATAGTACACATGTAAATTAAGCATTTGGATATCGTTCACAATTTCAAGTCTTCTATTCCCAACTGCAGCTGATGTAGCAACACATTAAACCTTGCCCTTTCTTTGGGCAACCAAGCAACTGTCCAAAGCTTTTATGATCAAGCATATGTACTGAACATGTGGGCAGCACATACCAAAGTACAAGGCCACACACAAGCAGTGTGTAAGTCTAGAGAGCCTAAGCTCTTGCAAAGTCTGGCTAAAGTGCTAGAAAACTCTATAACAGAATTTCAAATGAACCCCCAGGGACTCACAAGGAGCGAATGGGGGAAATACACAATTTGAAATAAATAAATACGATAAGGAAAAACACTTAGCATGAAACCAGGTGAATTCGGAAGAAAACGGCGGCACTTGGCTCACTCAAATACTCCGAGCTGTAAGGAATTGCGTGGAAGGCAAATGAGGACAATCTTTAGGACTACATGGCAGACATAGGGGGCGCAGTGCTAAAACTACTCCTGGTAGCGCGCAAATTAATGCAAATTAGATGTAGCAAAGGTAAGTATATGTCTGCAATGTGAATATATCAAACTTAACAGAACACGATTTTTTCACACAAACTTGCTCAGTGAGTAATTTACTTGATATTTTCACCATTTCTCTGGAATTTTCCACTTTTTCTGAGATGTTCCAGCATTATGAAATACTTTTCATTTAGCCTTTCACCTCAGCTTCTAAGAACACAAATCACTTACAACATTCATTCCATCATACTTCTGTGCTTCCTCTAGTTGCAGAGCAAGCATGAGAACATTGGGTGCTGTCTCTGGATTGAGCTGTTCAATGATTTTATTAAATAATGACTTGACTAAAGGTTCATTCCATCGTAGTCCCTGAAAAAAGGAGAGAGTTCATTCCTGTGAAAACTGTTTCTGTAAATTATTCTCAATTTTGTACACCCTGGGAGGTACTAATAGTCACACTCATTTCTTATCTTTTACATGATCAAGTACTAACATGGGAAAACCTTTTCTTACATATGTCAACACTCCATGCCTCTATAAAACATCAGCATTTTTCTGTTGAGTAAGAGGTACTTCTCCTCAGTATTTTCATAAATTTCCAATCCTTTGTTTAGTCTTTGCAATATTGGCAGATGAAATTATCACAGTTTTACCCAAAGTAAACAAGTAGGACCGAGATGTGATCTCATATTGAAAACAATGCTTTATTTCTATTTCAAATTTGAATCTACTGTTTTAAGCTTGGATTGGGCAGGGCTGTGTATTCTACCAAGAGGGTATGAACATTTCATAAATTTAAATACCTTTATCCACTCACCCTACCTAATATTGCCAATGCACCTGATTTTGAAGCAGTTAGTTGCATATTTTTAAGACCACAAAAATGTTGTTTGCAATGAATGAGAGCATACAGCATCATCCCTGCTTGCTTCAAGTTCACTTAGATAAGAAAACATGATGACTTGACAGGTTTCAGCAAAAAATATTATTTTAATATGTGAAAGAAAGACTCAACATAAACATTACAGTAAAGTTTCCACTCAATTTCCATGTGCAGTTCTGGCAGATGAAGTTTCCACTTTAGTTACCACAAACAGTTTTTCTTCTATCTTTTCAAACTTTTACTTCAAACTGCACTTCATTTTTAGGAATGAAGTATTTAACATCAAACTTAGTTAAAACTCTGTATCAATCTAATCTTCACAATCACCCTACAGTATTAAGGAATACCAAACAACATAAAAACTAACAAAGATCTACTATAATTACCCTGAAGTATTAAAAGTCTGTGGACATGTAACTAAATCATATAGATTAAGATTCACTGTTTATAAAAACAGTTGGAAGTAGAAGTCCACAGCTGGAAGTACATGACTACCTTTTACTGTTCTCAAGTGACCTGTGACCATTTCTGAGATTTCTCATTTACTACAAAGAAATTGTGATGTGGAGTGCTGCACACGATCTGTATTTCATTTGCTAATCATTTATAAATTGTGTTAATTACTTAACAGCTTTTTTATAGTTTAGATTTTAATGTGTAGGCAATGGCCACTTTCAAAATAAACCCTAAGGGTATGCCACCATTACAACTATCCTTGGAATGAAGGTTAATCAAACAATATTAAACATAACACATGTCATGAGTCCCTATTTCCACATCACAAATCCGCATATGTAGCTCATGCTTATTCATGATGTAAGTGCAAAAACAGTAACTTGTTGTAAACTAGTCAATATTTGATGGATTTTGATGGGAAATGGGACTATGTTTAACATTTTTCATGCTTTTTGCATTAAAATTGGCTGGTTTGATATTAATATGTTCACAGACCTTCAAGAAAAACTACACACTGTCAATAACATCAAAATAGGAAGAATCTCTCCAGATACACTCCTATTTTGTCACCACTTACCTCTAACAATGATCTAAAATGCCTTTGTACTGCTGGATGAGTAAAATTTTGGGCAGTGAAGTGCATAGTGTCATCAAGCAACCTCTGACACACAGGTCGGATATACTCTGCCCATTTTACAGAAGGAAGATTATTGATAAGTTTTTCAACATCTGTGAGGATTGCGATGCAGGAATCCAGTGACTGTCAATGAAAATGTAACAAAGAATGGTATTACAATACATTTGAAATTTACTCTTTTCTTTTACACTTGAAAAGCAGATTCTCATGAAAAAACACCTTCTCGTCACTGACAAGCTAGTAACTCCTTGAAGGTATTTCTTTTAAGATGTTAAAGGACTGTTGATATAGTCCTGAGAAGCTTCATATGTGTCTCTTAAATACAACTTCACACCAGTTGCCATCCATCTTTACATTAAAATTCAATTTTATTTCTTTTAATTTGAAGACAATTACAAACAAGGGAGACAAATATTTCTCCTAGATGATTCAGCCCATCTTACATGTACTCAACCAGGAATCCAGCCCTAGCCTCCAATCAGTCAGCATCATTTCTTTAAACACTGCTGCATTATCTACTTGGCTGAAGCTCAGGTTATATCTTAAGACTAAAAGCAAAGAATAAATTTACAAGTCCTTCAGCTTTAATTCCCACTCCAAGGACTCCTTTGTTCTATTCCAAGGTCCTTAAACTTTAGTTCCTAACCATGAACTTTGGTTGTGAACACTTACCAGCTGATCCACAGAATAAGTGTAACACAAGTCAACAATATCTTCTGGTAATGTAGAAAAACTTTTTTGACTCCAGCTCCTTGCCATATATCTGTGAATCCACCTGTTAGAAAAATTGAATGAAGGAGGAAGTTTAATCTTCAGTAAGATTTCCGTAGAAGTTAAATACCACTGTGGACAAATGCCTTAACATTCAAATTTTCCCACAATACACTCGAATAAATGTCAAAAAATGTGCAAGTCCCAACAACTCTGTTCTAAACTAAAGCAACAAATACTGCTCAGATATCTTGTTTGTACTCTATTAAAAACACTGCAACATTATAAAGAAGGTTTAGGCTTGGAATCAAGTTTTGAAATGTTAAAGGGGTGCTCATTCTATGCATTCTGGTGAAATTTTCATTTATATTCCATGTGTGTGTCTCAAGATATTGGCAAATGACATTATTACATTTTCAAAGCAAGCACATGTGATGTCAAATAAAGGAGATCTCTTTTGTCTTTTGTCACTGAACTTTACAACCCACTTTCTGCGACGTAAGTGCCTGTTATCAGAATGTAAATACTAAAGAAGCATGGGAAGCTCATATCCCTATCAACTTCAAGGTCAAAATAACAGATTGAAAAACAAAACAAAGCATTGCTTATCAATGTACAGAGATAATGTGATCCCTGCTTGCTTCAAGCTCACTTTAAGCCACAAATGTAGTAACTTCATGTGCTGATATCTCCAGAACTACATGTCAGAACTGAATGGAAATTTCACCACCATGCTCACATTTAGTCCCCCTTTCACATCTCAAATTAATATTTTGTTTTAAACCCTTCCTTAGAGCATGTCTGAAATAGTTCACTAAATCAGCACTGTGAGTAACTATTGATATCTTTAACACATATACCATTCTAAACATATACTCACCCTCAGCAGCAGATTCACCTGTATTAACCCAAGCACCACCCATGACTATAACAGGTGGCTGAAAGGGTGTCAGAGACTCATAATTAATATCCCCCTTATAGACCTAAATCTGATATCACTGAGGAAGAAGTTGAAAGCATTTATACTAGGGCTGTTATAATACAGCCAAATGGCATCGTGATATTGCTGCCAAAAGTATCACAATACATCATACTATCGCGATATTACCCAATGAAAATTCAACCTGTAAATGCATTCAATTTTGACACTTGACACATTTCGAACTCTTAATTGCTTGCCCTTTGTAACTATTCCGTTTATTTTACCAACATGACATGTATTTGAAAACATGAAAAACTGCACTTAATTTTTATGTATATCGTTAAAAAAACAATGCAGTCATTTGCTTCTACTTTCTCCTCTTTTTTTGATATCACCATACTTAAAGAAAGGATATCTAGTATTGTATCGGAGGGAAACTAGTATTGAGATTATCATGATTATTGATGAATCATGACAGCCCTAATTAATACATGTGTGCACGTGTAGGCAACTTCTTTGCGTATAACTGATTCCAGGTGTTGATGAACAGTTGTTTCAAGAAATGCTTCCTAATGTTAAATCTACAATGACACTTCTACAGCACGAGACTGTGATGAGTGTCTTTCAGATGAACTAATCCTACTTATAGTTTTACCTACTTCCTACCAGTTCCACCCTTAGCATTATCTTTGGTGGACCATGTAAAAATCTGCAGATCACAAGTTACATGACATTGCTTTATGTCACATTGGTCATCTTTTATGCTGTAGAATCTACTTTAAGAACTAACTTTGTGCTTATGAGACAAAGGTGAATATTTACAAATTTGAAATGGTAAAAATACTGTAAGATACCTGAGACAGGATTCTTTCATGAGGGGGTAGTTGTGATCACATGAGAAGATGAGACTATCTAGGACACCACTTAAACAACCTGTACATGGCTGGAGAATTTAATGAGAAAGCAAAATGTTTTAAGTGCAGAGTTATTAAAACAATGCTGGTTTTTTTCCCTGAATATTATTGGCTTTATATCACTTCTGAGAAAAAAATGTAACAACAGCCAGTAATGTACCCTGCCCAGAAAGTCTGGACAGAAGACATTCTGTATACTTCACAGGACCATTCTGTGGGTCCATTAAAATGGTCTGATATAGTTGTGTAAAATATGTTGAACATACCTGAAATCAAAATTTGAAGGGTATTAGTCTAAAATGACCCTGACCACTTCCCTAGCTACAGACTGACCACAAGTTGAAAGTCCTTCACATATGCTTCTTAATTAATGTCCAGATAATCCAGAACTCTTAAAACATGATGGAATTGACAGGATAATATTGTGAAAAAAATCGTTCTGGTCTTGTAAGGTACTTAGAAATTCTTGCCAGGAGTGAGCAAGAAAATACTTCAAGAACACGTGTATACTCCATATGTGATAATATATTTCTAGTACTGAATCGGAACTGATATTTATAGTTCAGTCAGAATGAACAAAGTTCAAAATTTTATCTTTGTCACAAATGCATTAACTACAAGGGTAAATACTTTCAAACATGACCACAGATATCCTCAAAACCAAGATGTTCTTAATAATGTGACACCACTCCAAGTGAACTTGTTAGGAAGAGTTTGAAAGAAACACTGCTTGCATCCATGAAACTTTTACTGTCAACCTAATATGCTTGTAAAGCAATAAATGATGCATGTTTAAGTTCATTATTCTTTCAACTTTTTGAATGCATGACACAGACTGAAAGAGAACAATTTATTCATTTCCATAGGAGTATGTCCCTTATGTCAGACATGCTAAACTTTAATATGTCTTACCTTATGAAAGAGATGGCAGTATTCATGCTTCAAGTGAAAGATAATACAATCTTTCAAACTTGGTATTTCCCACATGTCTGCATGCTGAGCTAGCTCTCTGAAAAAGAATTTGAGACAGAGAGAAGTATTTAAGTAAACATACAACTAACATTAGCACACTTTCAGTCAAACATTATAATATTATGGGATATCCCCACCCATCACTCAACTGTGATTTTTTTATCCAAAGTTTACAGATTAACTTCTTAATGATTTGCCATTCAAGCATATGCAGGGGCAATAAATATAATCTTTTGCACACAGCAGAATAGTAGTTAAGTAGTAAGAGAACAATAAATGTTTGATAATGGACTGATGTGTTTAACAGCTTAGGTGACTACTAACAGATATATTGGATTTACATAAAATAATGAAGAGCCCCATGCAAGTTAAATTGACAAAATGGCTGTTTATTTACAGGTAAAAAATGGCAGGCAATGTGGCTGATTCCCAATAATACACTTATCAAATGAATGATGCACCCCACTACACCCCCCCCCCTTGATTGTAGGTCAAATGTAGGTCATTGACCAATGACAGTGTGACACACTTGGTGGTCATTGAATCACTGTGACTACTGTCAGCCATCAGTATGACTGAGGGGTGAGTCACATTACCTCAATTGTCTGTCATTGTTGTAATCAAGGAGTGGATCAATGTGAGTCAATTGCTACACTTTATATACGGATACTGTCATTCTCATTTTTCAGTCAGTATATGGTGACCCACATGTCGGTCAAAATTGCAAATTGTACATCAGTTTTGTGACTGAGGGGTATGTCCTTGTACAGTTTTGTCAACACTGTTGTGGGCAATGACTGACCATGTCTGGGGGAATAGTGGGGTAGTGGTGTTGCTTCAAAAAAGCTTCAAGACATCTCACTCTTTGGTGATGAGGCAACTGAACCCCAATCAGTGCTGGTGACATTGAGTACAACCCTAAAGAATGGAAAACTTTAGACTATGATAAAATTTACTTTTTAGTCCTCCATATCATGCAATTGTCCACCCCCTAAGTTAGTTAGATAAGGTTTTACAGCTCAGTTTCTAACCAACTGGTTTAAGTCGGGCCGGCCAAAGCCTTTTTTCCAGTTGTGGCCACCCCCTACGTATATGATGACATGGTAGCATTATATGTTTTATTTCCCCAAGGAGTCCTTGATAGTAACATCATATCCTTCCTTGTCACTTGCTTCAAATCAAGAAAACTGCCCAGGGACCTAAAGACATGGCTGGTGAGAAATGAAATGCCTTACCGTAAGTTACAACTTTCCGGGAGACCTGCTGTATCTCCATAAATGTGGTCAAGTATCACTGTTAGACTCTGTTGAGATATCCTGTTAAAAGAATGATAGAACACTTGAAGGAATAGTGTCTAGCCTGGTAACTTCCTAATTATTCTCCACACACTCCATACCATATACATCTCACATATTACAACCCCTCCCCCCCCACACACACTATATCCCACATACTTTCTAACTTCCTATCTGCACTTACTAGCCATTGCTGCAACCATTTTATTATAAATAAAAAGTTAGTACATGGAATGACAGCCAGTGTAGCAAGCTGCCCATGAGTCTACCTGTAATTCTCCTTTCATATCATCACAATAGAATAATGGTAGGAAGTGACTTTCATTTGTTGCTTCAAAAATGCTTGGAGACATCTCACAAATTACCCCTTCCTCCCCCCTCCCCCACTATATCCCACACACTACATGGGAACTATATTTTGATTCCCTTTTAGAATTTTATACTACAATAAAAGAAATTGAAAAGATATTATCATCCAAGTTTATTATCATACCTTTGAATACCTATAAAGATACCAGAATATGGTCATGTGCTACCAACTTATGACCAACATCAGTAATTTGTGCAAGCATTTAGGAGAATGAAGATGACCAAGCATAAGGGGGGAGGGAGGTCTGATATTAGGAAGATTGTATCAACATAAAGCAAACAGGAGACACTCAACTGACTTTATGATAATATGCTGTAATGTGTTGTGCATACCTTTGGACTGTAACATGATTAGGTGGAATGACTCATTGCTCAAAGTACAAAATAACATCCAACAAAAGTTTAGCATACCCTCTGCTCTTTCCCTCCTCATTCATACCATCTTTGCTAAAATTAAACATACCCTGGCAGGCAAATTCTGTTTGCACTGCTTTCCCTCCAACTTCCAGTGAACATGGCTTCAAAAAATCTACTTCGGCAAGAAAGAACAAATCTGCAAGAAAATCCAAAATCATGATATTTTAACATACTTTATACTTATTAAGTAGAAATGTAGTTTTTCAAGTATAATGCATACAGAATTCTTCAGCAAGTCATAAAAGAGTGACTATATACATTCCTACTTGCTACTACATTCACATTTTGCCAATTTGGCAAATGAGAACCCTACTCTTTATTTTCTCCTCTAAACATCTGTGTATCAAATCTGTAAGCCAATTGTGTCAAATCCCTCCTAAGCAGTTTGGCGCAGGTACGAGCTTGCAGTAGGTACTTTACGTATATAGTTACATCTGTGTACCATACTGTACCTGTGAGCAGGCACCGATTCTTTGTTACCAAGTTCAAGTATAATATCAGCGTCTTCTCCAGTCAGTCGCATTTCACTAACACATCTTGCTAGGTCTTCTTGTATCCTTAGTGGATTTATATCTTCTTCAGCCTTTCGATGAGATGTCTTTTCTTCAAAGGACACTTTTGAAACACCATTCTCAACCTAGAGCAACACAGAATTATTTCAAAACAAGCCATTTTACTTATTTTTACAAAAACTTTTCCATGGAAAAATATTAATACTCATAACTAGTACTATGCGAGAACATATCAAGGTTACACATAGAAAACAATGATTTTGCAAATATGAATTTACAGGTTTGACAAGTGCATAAATGAATTTACAGATTTGACAAGTGTATAAAATGAGGGTGGCTGGAGGGAAAACACTCTTATGTCACAAGACCTGCAATGAATCCCTAATATATGAATGCAAAGCAAGCACCCTGATGAAATGGATACTCTCTGTAAACAATGTGAAAAACTTCCACCTCATATCCTTCTTATTTTATTTTTACAAAGCCAATCACTGCAAAACCCATCTCATCATGAAGCTAATGTCACAATAGGTAAAATAGTACACACATCTTGTACAGTAGAGTGCTCTGTCCTTTCCGACTCTGTTGTATCTTCTGTCGTAGCTTCTGTCTTATTCTTTATACTATTCCATTTCTCTTCCAAAAGATTTGAAGAACATGTGTAAACAGACCTGTTGAATGAGATGATAAGACCAATGTACATAGTACAGCTGGATAAATTGCAAACTGTATATTCCATTACATCACCTTTTACAACAACATACAAACCTGCATAAGAAGTACAGAGATCACAGTGTGATAGTCTGTGAACATATCCTATTCATTGGACAGATCTCATAAGCGTATGGGACTCTTCAAATTTGGGGGGCAGAAAATTTTTGCCCAAATCTCAAAAAGTTGTCTCAAGTCAAGGGCGTGGATCGATCTCCAAAGACGGGGGGGCTAGATGCAAAATGGTGCTACATTTATTGCTAAATTTGAGTTGGATATATTTCCAAGAATTTCTACTTCTCTAGAAAATCTTTTCATCTTGCTTGTTTAAGTAAATTTTTTACTCAGTTCTTGGGGTAAATCAGAACCACACTGCATGAAGTAAGCGAACAGTAAATTATTACACTACATATACCATTATCAAGTTTACTCATATCTTATGAAATTTGGATATGGAAGTGATTAGGACTGTGCATGTCAGAGCCTTTCCGAAAGTCTGGTAGAGGTGATACTGTCAAATAACTACATGCGTGCGAAGTGCGCGAAAATTTTTGCATTCGATCAAAAATTCGGGAACTCAGTAGAAAATTTGGGCAATCTTTTCACTTTTTCTTCACCTTTGCTGAAATTTCACCTATTCTGTGCCCGAATTTGGGGTATTTTTTGCCCGAATTTTCCACTTCAGAAAATTTTTGGGGGGGGGGGCAGTCTGCCCCCCAGTCTCGTACGCCTATGACAGACCTTGACCTTATCCCACACTAACATTAGCTGTGGTTTCCTTGTAACTTATTGAGCCTGTACAAAGTCAATGGGGGAAATTTCATCTTACTAGACCACAACTTGCAGTTTGTTTTGAAACAGATGACAGTACTGTACTGATGATGGTTTGTGTGTAATTGATGAAACAAATTACAGAGATGACTAATACAGCAGAACACTTAGTAACTCACCAAGAAGAGTTGAATAGATTAGATTAATGTTCTTAATTTCCAGGAAACTGGGCAGAAGACCAGGGAGTAAAAAATATGTATGTGAAACAAAATTTGAAAACATATGAAAAATTCTCCAGAAACATTTTGCAGGGGTCACACTTTGCTAAAACATCTAACCATTGGTCAGTTTTAGTTTATGAGATAATTCTGACTTGAAAAAGTTGGCAGTTTCTAGAGAGTGAGATTTTGAGAATAAAGGATGAGTCTACGCCAGTTTTTTCAACCTGGGGGGGGGGGGAATGGCAACTAAGCCTACTGAGGAAGAAAGTTCTACAAATATTCAAATCAATGACTTCAGCAACTTGTATAAATTGTCATGACTACGTACAGAAACATAGGTTAGGGCCAAAGTCTAGACAGGTTTTGAGTAATAAGAGAGTTGTTTTCTGAGAGTAATTTGCTTTAATGCATGAACTGCCAATACACTTAGCCATTAAGTCACAGCGCATTGTATAATGTCGAGCTGCCTGTTTGTTTTAACCATGGTATGTACTGTACATGTCAATCTTAAACTTTGTTTTAATATACAGCACTACGTATGGCACAAAAGTGGTTAAGATTGTTTGAAATTGGAAATAAACTAGAGCAAAAGTAAAAGCAAAAAGAATACTTTTACTATATTTCAATCAAAAATGGAAACATCTTGAGAGATAATTTTCACAGCTGACTAGTGCACAAAGAAAAGAAAGTATTACGCCTGCTCAATGTTAATTTATGTCAGGCTCAAACAAAATCTTGCTGCACTATAAACACAGTCTGTTACCAAAAACCTGATGTGCTACAATAATTCATTCAAAAATAATTTTGAAGTCCCCTTGACTCTTAGGGTAAGAGACAAGGGCAAAAACCAAACTTACAGTACCCCTCTGAAGGAGTTCTGCTCCCCAAAGGAGCCACATCCCCAAGAAATACCAAGACTTGCCACATTTAAGATTTCTAAGTGTTGCCCTGCCTACTCATTACTATGTATGATCTTGGCAACAAAAGTTATAAGGCACAACTTCACAGGGTCAACATTAGTGTTGCTACGATATGATGATATCGGCCAAAAATATTGATATGTAATTTTCCTCCCGATATCGTTTATGAAATTGTCCAAACGATATTGTGAAAATCCCGCTATGCACGCAACATCCTCACCAACTTAATGAGCAGAATAGAAATGTTTGACACATAGCTGTTTTACTTTATCACTCACAAAAAGCTGAGTGAAACTAGCAAAGAACATTCAGTAAATAAACCTGCAAGACCACACTGCAAATTGGCTGACCTATGTGCATTTTTGACATGGTACCTTAGTAAACACAAACAGAATCACGCAATATCGCAATATCGTTTGGGTATTGGAGCAAAATTTTTCCCGATATTGGTAACGAAAATTTCACATTGCAACAATCACAGTCCACATACTGTACTTACCAAATATGAAGCACAGCAGACCTCTAGTATGAGTTTGCTAGCTCATAAACAAGTTTTACAGCCATTTTCAATATGACCCCACCCCTGGAATATTAATGATGATGAAATATTACCTAAAGGTAATTATATCTACCTATTAGCATATTCATGCCAAATACGAAACTAATCAAACAACAAGGCTTTAAGAGTTTACTTTACTTTACTCACTCATTACTATGCTTGATATTGGCACTAAAAGCAACAGGGCAAAACTTCAGACCAGGTTCAACAGTGCCCAGTAGATCTTCCCTTCAATCATTTTCAGCCATTTTCAAAAATGACCCCACCTACTCATGAATATTAAATCAAGATAAACTGTTCCCCAAAAATCATTACTTCTGCCTGTTGCTGTCGTATCCCCTGCCACAAAAGAAGCTAATCAGCCATCCTGATAGGGCTATACAGTATTTTAGCCCTGCCCACTCATTACAATGCAAGATATTGGCACCAAAAGCAACAGTGCACAACTTTACACCACGGACAGCATACTGTACAGTACCTACAAAGTATGGTGCAAAGCCATTTTTTCATGTACACAAGTTTGTGTGTCTCATATATACACACACATACACACAAGCCAACCTCATTGAAATGGTTATGATGCTGCCTTTGGCATCACAAGTTCACAACCAAATTTGGAAAGAATGTTTGCCTCCCACCTGGAAAGATCCTGCTTATCCCAAGGGTCACACATACCCCTCACCACCGCTGCAAAATTTGCAAAATTTCAAGGGCGCACATACTTTGAAGGCCCAAATTTCTAGCTTGAAAGTCTGGAGGTTTCCTGCCAATTAACCGGTCCGTGAATTGTATTAAACAGCTGTTCAACGTGGCGTACGTGATTCCTGACCCCACCCCTAACACGATTCTGGGGGACCATGTAACCGTCGTTCGTATATCATGTTATTGGGTGAGGTATCATGGGGATGTTTTAATCCGTGAACTCCAAACACGGTAACCTGTGAAACAGGCTTAACTTCGATACCATTGATATTTACGGCGAGGACATAGCATATAATTATGTTATGAAAACATTTGGGTGCATTGAACTTAAGCACATTAACACATATGCGTAAATCATCAAACATCGTTAATTATTCCCTGACATTGTTTCATTGGCTAGTGGCCTACTTTGACTGATCCATT
>WURT03348073.1:9271-24010 GCA_009936505.3 Holothuria glaberrima | reverse complement strand
CCTACAAACAGATAAACACTTTCAAAACGTAATCAACGGTTATAGGCTACTGCAGCATTAGTCGTAAAAGTTTTACTTGAGGTAGCCTAGTATGCCTAAAATCGTCGGAAAATTTAATATTAGCCCCTCCCCCCCCCCCACACACACACATACACACACAAATGCTCTGCTTTGACCACTGGCCCCACCCTCCATCTACCACTTACTCAGTATTACATCGAATGATATTGTAAGACACATTACTGGACAGACCGCGCTAGTACATAGACTGACTCTTGGGACATGGCAGTGGGACCCTAGAAGATCATAAATGCTTGATGCGTTACTGAATTTAATTACGTGCGGTACGGTTCAATGATAACGTTTGGCTCTATGTCAGTATGTTGTTGTCTCTCAGCAAGAGTTTTCCTTTTAAGCTCAATTGTCATTGTTCGAGAACAACGCAAATTCTAGAACATTCTGGCCACGATACATTTATTTCGTCGAAAGGAAGGTTCCATAGATTGTCTGTGGGCCAATAACCGAAATCACCCCCCCCCCCCCATTAGCCACTTCTATCCACTGTGTTGTTCTGTTAGGCAGAGTCTTCAGGCATCATATTCTGCTTGTTTGCCATTAAATAAGTGGTGGATGTGGCCGTGAAATCCAAAATGGCCGCCAAAATGGCCGCCATTTTGGATTTTCAGTTTTAAGGAGTTATCTTCTTTTCAAAAGGTTACATACCACCAACCAAGGTTGTGACCTTTTAAAAGGAAGATAGCTCCTCAAAACTGAAAATCCAAAATGGCGGCCATTTTGGCCGCCATTTTGGACTTTACGGCCACACCCACCACTTATTTAATGACAAAAAATTCAGATAATGATAGCTCAGGACGCTGACTAAAAGAAAACCAAAGTGGAAAAGAATTTCTAAGGCAGAGGGGACAGGGAATCACACAGGTTCATAGACTAAATGATTTATTTCCAATTTGCACACTATGTCAAAGGAAGAACGCATTTTTGGTAAATTCTAAAATTGAGGGTTGCAATCTTTCAAAGGTCATAAATCACAAGTTGTATAAGCTATCTGTCTGTTATTTACAGGTACTATGTATATTGTATATAAGCAAATTTGTGAAAAATTTCAAATGAATTGATAAAAGCCATCATGAGATAATGGAGTAAAATTTTTTTTAAATTTCAATTTTTGGTCAAAATTAGCAAAAAAATCACATTTTTAGCTATTTTTGGCATCAATATTACACTAAACTACAACAATTGTATATCACTAGAAAGGAATTTTTTCCAGTTTTCATATGACACCTTGGTTGGTGGTATGTAACCTTTTGAAAAGAAGATAACTCCTTAAAACTGAAAATCCAAAATGGCGGCCATTTTGGCGGCCATTTTGGATTTCACGGCCACATCCACCACTTATTTAATGGCAAACAAGCAGAATATGATGCCTGAGGACCCTGCCGAACAGAAAATCACAGTGGATAAAGGTGAATAATGGGGGGACGGGGGGTTACGGTGGCCCATAGACTAAGATGATAGATGCGAAATTTAAAGTTTCGAGTTGAACAGTTCTTTCCAGAAGGGATCGAATCTTCTCCAAGTCAAAACATGTATTTTCCAGAAAAGACTGCCTACCAAATCGAAGGTCCCTCGAACTTCCTGGAGCGTCGTCGTCGATGGATTCAAACCAGGATTCTTGGCGAGCCGTTCGTGCCCCGTAACAACAGTTAAGCGCCCGCAAAATTTAGACATGGCAGGACTTGTACGTGACTCTTTGATTAATTTGTTGCCCCGTCAGAGGGAACATTTTGATGGTTTGCGAAGGATATTAAAACTTTTGATAGTTTCATAGTTTCACACCGACTTGTGATAACAAGAAATAGAGCCATCACTCAGTCGAAAACACACCTCAACTCACCCCCTATAGATAACTAAAATGCCTTTTAGCTCCTTTTTAGAAATGTTCAAACATTTTCAGAAATCGATGGAGCACGCACGTGCACCCCATGCCCCTCCCCCAGCGGCTCTACTGCAAGGGCGTAGGAAGCGGGGGGCTGGAGGCGACAGCTCCCCCAGCGAAATTTGTGGGGGGCTGAAGTATGCTTTAGCCCCCCACTTTCCAAGCACGAAAACCCGTTATTCGTCTCTTTTGTAAGAAATGTCAAAAATTTGCAGTAATTTACCTAAGAATTTGTCCAAAATAATGCACCAGATGGTATCTAAGGACCTCAAATATAAAAAAATTTTCCAAAGGATTAAGAAATTTCAAAAATGTACAGTAATATACCTTAGAATTTGTCCAAAATAAAGCACAAAATTTCATCTAAGGGCCAACAAATATCACAAAATTTTCAAGGGGCTAAGAAAAGTAAAAAAAAATCGGTAATTTACCTTAGAATTGGTCCAAAATGATGCACTAGAATGCATCTAAGGACCCTCAAATATAAAAAAAAATTTCCGAAGGGCTAAAGAATGTCAAACATGTGCAGTAATTTACCTTAGTTTATATTTGTCTAAAACAATGTACCAAATTGCATCTTGGGACCCACAAATATCACAAAATTTTCCAAAGAACTAAATAAAGTCGCAATTTTTCAGTAATTTACCTTAAAATTCTTCCAAAATGAAGCACCAAATTGCAAACTTAGGACCCTAAATATAAAAAAAAAATGCCAAAGGGCTAAAGAATGTCAAAAATATGCAGTAATTTACCTTTACATTTGTCCAAAATAATGCACCAAATTGCATCTTGGGACCCACAAATATCACAAAATTTTCCAAAGGACTAACAAAAGTCGAAATTTTGCAGTAATTTACCCTAAAAATTTTTCAAAAATGATGCACCAAATTGCAAGGACCCTTAAAGATTACAATTTCCAAAGGAGTAAGAAGAGTAAAAAAAACTGCATTGATCTACCTTTAAATTTTTCCAAAATGATGCACCAAATTGCAGCTTAGGACCCTAGAATATCAAAAGAAATTTCTAAAGCACTAAGAAATGTAAAAAATGTGCATTAATTTACCTTCAAATTTTTCCAAAATGATGCACCAAATTGGATCTAAGGACCCTAGAATATCAAAAAAATTTCCAAAGGCGAGGGGGACACCCCTCCCCTTAGACCCATCCCCAGGACGGCGATCCGAAACAAGGTTCAGCCCCCCCCCCCAGTCTTGAACAGCTTCCTACGCCGATGCTCCACTGGGTACATTCCAGGCAAAAAGACTTCCATCCAGGCAGGGAGGTCCTAACACTTCCCTGATCCTAGCCTGCGTAGCACCTCCGTGGCTGCCGCCCCCCTTAAGTTTTTCACAGCGATGAGTTGTAAGAAAAAACTTCACCCACTCCGCGGGGTACCCTGATCCAGGCAAGCCTGAACAGACCTAATTAACAGCACGTTGCGTACGATTACGTGCAGCTATACCATGCAAACCACACAACCCGTATAGATGAAAATTCAGTCATTTTTAAAAAATACGAACGACATTTAATCTGCTTTACTTGTTGAACTGTTCCGGTGGAAAATTTCACTATTCAATTTTCCCCGACAAATTTGCACCGTAGTGTTTTAATATACCTCTCTCATGATATTTACAGGCAATATTCGCCATCACAGCTGATCCGCACTTGTGCTACGTAGTGAATAGATCTAGTAGAAATATGATGTACCATCTCCAATGAATCTTTCCCTGCGTCAATTTGTGCCAGTAAAAATTTGTTTGCTATGAGAACGGGGATTTTGTCTCTAGACTTCGTATACCTGCAACAATCTGTCTAATTCAGTGAGCAGATGATGGCAATAATGTGCGATGTTTTATGTGCTGCTAACCATTCACAATATCACATGACAAAGAGTTCCCTACAAGCTGGACTGCATTATACTGTGGGCATCAGGGTTGCCAGATCTAAAGAAAGCTATGGCGCCAAACAACGTTTAAAAAGTGCCAAATCTAGCCAAAAAGCGCAAAACGAAATTTTTTCTGCTGACAAAAAAAAGAGGCAAACAAAATTGTCCAATTATTAGTACATAAACAAAAAAGCACTAGTTCGCCCACCTGTATGCAGTTTCTGTAGTGACATGGCTGAAGTTTACAAACTATTTTGCAGAGAATTTCACTCAGTTACATAACAACTTTGCCACCAAACATAAAAAATGGGCAAAAAGGATGTGAAATTGAATGTAACATAGTGTTTTATGAACGTATTTAAGGCTGCAGAAAAGCGCCAAATTATAGCCAAAAAGCGCCAAGTCGCCAAATGGATTTTTCTGTCGCCAACCACTCCGAAAAAGCGCCAAATTTCAGGAATTTGGCAGCAAAAGCGCCAAACTGGCAACCCTGAGTGGGCATACCGCAAGTTATTGAAGTGAGCCATTCACGTCACACATGAGTAGTGATAATTAATATACATCCATGGTTCCAACGCCGTTAATGTGGAACTCAGCAGCGGTAAAAGGAAGTTCTTAGTTTCATATGCTACGCACTGCTGTGGTCAAACAGCAGTTCCACAGTTTGCATAGGCTGTAATAAGTCAATGCAAAGGGCGCCTTGAACTCTGTCTCTAAGGTCACCGATCTTCTATCCGTCAGTGCTCAAAAGTGTATTTAATTTGATCTAGCTCTAGGCCCCATTATGACCGTATAGCGATTCGTCATGAATGACATTGACCGTTGTGTTTTGACCGATGTTTGCATGGTATGTAAGTTACAGTTGCACAGTAACAACATGTCGCTCTGTCTGAGAAAGGAACTGTCGGGCCGTAACAACTCCATAGTCGCTTTGAGCCAAGTCTTTGCAATAGGCAGGCCCGGGTTCCATGCGATTTTGATACTTCATGGCACCTGGATGGCATGGATTGCTTCCTAAATATGTAAAAAAGGACGTACTGCTTGGTCATAGCCTAAAGCTTACATCAAATCCAACAACTGAAGTTAATGTGCTAGTCTTACTGAATTAGTAACTGAGCCAAGGGCCGCGATTTGTTCTTTTTCAAATAATTTACTGTGTGAAAAATCAAGTCAATGGGCACTATCTCGAATATTGAGGGGACATATCCCCCTGTCTCCCCGGGATTGCCGCCTGTGAACTGAGCGTTTTTCTTGCTTTGTGCACATAAACTTTCCTTGTGTACACTAATATGCGTTCATGAGCTCATTTCACCAATTTTATGGACATGTAATACAGGTTACTTCACATGTCCATACAATAGGTGAAATAACACCTTTTTAATTCCTCTTCATTCGATTGGAGGATTGGTGGCAACATGCCATGGGTTATATTTGGCACTATCACACGGTCGTGTGTTATCCATTGTGGGGTAGTACGTCTAGAATAACACACGGTGTTTGACCCTATCCGCTCCTTGAACGGTTGAACCAAATTTTCACCAAAATCTAGCCTATTTAGGAAGTTAGGTGTTCTAAAAATATAAATAATGAATGTGTTCTATTCGTGTGATTGTTTGAATAATTTCATTCAACTCATGAGTTGTTCATATCACACTCATAAACATTCATTGTTTGTATAATATTCAGTGTATTCCCGGAGTCTTGGCCGCACATTGTAAAATGCGGAAGTGGAGTCTGGTGGCATGCAAGTCCGCTTAGTGTCATAAGCTAGGGGCAGCTGATGGCACTTGCTTAGCGGATCACCAAGTGGCGTGCCTACAGATAGTTGACAACCGGGAGGATCCTTTCTTTTTCACCTGTGCATGAGTGCCATCCTGGGGGAGGCCTGGTGCTGAGGGAAGGGGTACATGTAAGGCCTGGCTTAGGTGCAAAAATTCGCTATCGTTTACATAGCCTTGGACTGATTATATCTTTAAAAATTGTCCTCTTCCTCATTTGGCTGGGTGTAAGTCAAGAGGTGCTCTCTGAGAGAAGGGATGGCACTCTATAAATGACATTCTACAATCTTTGAGAATTTTTTGTCTTTGTGAGGTGGCTTGGATCATTGGCTTGGATGAAAATGGAGCTAGGCTATCTTTTGTTAAGCTTCTTAAAACGTAGAGTTGATTACATGTTAAGGAACCCTCATTTTTTCATAGATTTTTTTTTTATTTTTGAAGTTCTGGCGTGGTATTGAAGGGAATGTTGCCTCAGGGGAGGGATGACACCTCTACTCTTTGAGGAATTTTTATTATTTTAAACTTTCCGAGATCTAAAATGGTGTTATCTCTGGGGAAGCTTTGAACTGATAATATCATCTGAAATGTTAATTACATGAAGGTTATTGATTTTTCGTCTGTGGTATGGTATCCGTACAAGGCTGGTACCCGGTGCGGGCTCCCCCTAGCGCTCTCAGTGCGTTACTGGGAGAACCGCCATCGGTTGGCGCGTAGCCGTAGTGTAGGCCTAAAAGACAATGTTCGGTCGAAATGTCTCCCAGATGAGGGGACGTGACACATTTTAAACCTTTAAAGTTGCATCTAAGTATAATTTCCTTTTAGATTTCTTGCTTTAGAAACAAGCTCAGATTTCAAGAAAAAAAGTTAGATTTGATTTCTCGGAAAAGAGCGTTTACCCCAATTTGAATAATTTTACCAGGGTATCCTACTTTTATGGATGGCTTTTGAGGATCATGTCACATCATCTTTCTCACTGAGTTTTGAAATTCAAGTATAGAGTGACTCCTTGGTTTATCTTGAATACGCAATACTCATGTTGTTACATATCAGAAAGATACTTGAAGTGAAATAAAAGGACATTTGTGAGATTTAGCTAAAACACCGTAAACTTCAAAAAAGTTTACGGCGACTTTTAATTAATAGTTTCCTTACCAGCTTATTTCAGTTTAGATAACTATTAAAGGTATAATCAAAGGCCTTTTTATCTTTAGCCAACGTATATGCTGTTGCATTCAAGTGATTTATCTTGTAGGAGAAAGATGGTTCATTCATCCAGGAGGAGACCCGCCTAAAAATGCATCTACTGCGGAAAGAAAAGGAACCCTTATATGCAGTTTATAATGTTTTGAGGTAATTAAAATCATAAAATCTGCACAGTGAAATTTTCAGCCTTTTAGCTTTTTTTTTCTCAAGTATGCCAATTTTCATTTTCGTTTTGGAAATCTTAGGGGCAACTGCCCCTCCCTCCGCCCCCCCCCCTCGCAGGCTACGGCCCTGTGATCTGCCTAATTATACTCTCCGTCTGCAACGACAGTGTCTTATTTCTCCTCGTAACTGCCATATCTTCTCGGAATGATATATTTCACAACATGTTGCATTTATAGGGCCTAAGTTTCTTTAGTACAACTCATGGGCGTCACTAAGGGGGATGCCGCGGGGTTAGACATATCTAGAAATTTTCAAAATGTGGTCTCTCCGAATTATTTTGCTGTACGCCGGTAAGAACTTGTCACTTTCTTTTTCACTTAATCTACTTTGTCAGAAAAAATCTTTCATTTAAGGTTACAGATTTGTCGGAAAATTTTATGATCACTTTTTTACTAAGTTAAGTGAATCATTGTCGGGTGCAAATATTTCTTTGTACACATTTAATCAGAGATTTGACGGTTTGGGAAACTATTCTATTCGTCGGGAAAATTATTTTATTGCTAGGTAAGTTACCACAAAGTGAAGGTTTTGTGCAGGGAGGTTTTACATTGACAGGAGGCAAATCTGTAACACGTCCTTTGATCCTTGCTTGTTGCGAAAACTAATCCTTTTTTGTCGTAATCTGCCAGGTGTAAAAGGCTTAAACGTAAAAGAAACTAAAAACAAAGGTCTACGTCATCTGCTAAATCTAGAAGAGTGGCACGGAAGAATTTGCCCATTTTTTTAAATTGCCAGTCGTTTCAGTTGCAAATTTATTTGCACCTGTTTGACGCGTTGTGCTCCTTTTAAAAATACCACATCGTCATTCTGTGTTACATTTTAAACACGTATATACACCTCCTTCAAGTTGTGAAATAATGCGCAAATTGATGAAAAATCAGCAGTAACATATTGCCTCAAACCGGCTCTTTTCCGCATTTGCAAAAAGCACAAGCGGTACTTTTATAACCAGTCGTTTTGAATGGTACAATCTTGGCGCAATTACTACTAGGCTGTCGGCAACTTGCTACACAACAAAGCCGGCATTGTTTCCAATAATCCTTTTGTAGGCGTACTAGTTGTTGACAAAGGTTATGGGGCTAGGACAGGTAGAAGCAGTTGTAGGGTATCAGACAAAAGAAATGGAGGTCCTGCAGACCTATGATCCGCCATTAAATGATTTTCTCCTAACTCTTAATCCGATCAAACAGGATTTAAATAAATTACATGTTTAGTTGGATCGCCTGCCAAAGTAACACCTGTTCTGTGTGAGTAAGGTTCTACTACACTATTCGGGAATCCATTGTCTTTTGATGAATCCAGGCTGTCAGAAAAATAAGGTATTACATAGTCGGCCATAAAGTAGATTGAATGTTCGACACTGTGTCATAACTGCAATATAAGCTTAATGGTAACTTATCAGGCCGCGAGAAACCCTCGTTCGAGGGCTCGTTTTTTGTTTACTTGACTAGAGTATATCCAGTCGTTTCTTTAACCCTACCAACGTACAGATCCAATGAATTATCCAATGAATTATCCAATGACTTATACAGCTAAGTTCGACTCGATTCACTGTAGGCACAGATGTACGCATCAATCTGAACATACTACTTTTACGAGCAATGTTTACTGTTTCTTGACAATAATGGCTTCAATTCTAGGCTACGTGCGGCCAATAGGCACGCTGAGATAAATTTACTACGTACAATACTACAGACTTTAATGTGAAAAGTATCTGCCCAGCTTCTTTTAGGCTGTTCGCCTCACCACATGGGTAAGATTTACACCCATAGGTCCTACTCCGTGCAAAATAAAAAAGCTCAGACTGAATTGAAAGAGGATTTCAACTGATCTCGGCCTAACATTACGTTAGGCCGGGGTATAGAATTGTGCAGGATGACAAACTGCGTTTAATCGTTTTTATATATCGAAGATGAACTAGCCTAAATCACAGGTTATCCGTGGTGCTGGCAGTCAAGATTGCTTGCCTCCTATCATGAAGTGGAATAAAATCAACCGGTGGTCAGTAAAAAACAACCCAGACCACAGAACTTACAGTGAGAGTAGTTAAGTAGTATAGCCTACAAAGTATCATAGTGTACCTACACCTGTTAAGACTCCCCCTTAAACTGCTCACCAGCGAGGCAAATCCGCTGCAGTCTATGGTCATAATGATCGATGTGAGTGAAAACACATTATCTGAACACAAATGTTTCACATGCATGGCGTTCACATATACTAGGCCAGTAGGCCTAGCTAACGTAGTAGCCTATACATTGCTTGCATACATACGCCAAGTTCCTGAACTTTGCTTTAATAGTACATACAGTGTGTACATCTTGTGATACAAACTTCGCGGGTGTTAGAGCGTAGGGCGTTGCCTAGTGATGCATTGAAGCTAGCGAATATTGCAGACTGTTGCGGTATATGTAAACGTCTGGTATGCGTTTGAAACCTGCAGACTCGTTTTGCTTCACGTATATTTTGCAAATTTTCCACGGTGGGCAAAGAATCCCCCTCGGTGAAAGCGTTTAAAATTTGTTAAGCTAATAAGTTCATGTACCACTAAGACCTAAAATTTTCCCTTTTTTGATTTTGAGTGTGCCGCACACACTATATTTATGGCGCCGGTGAAATGCATTGTGGATAATGGCGGCCCCATGTGCACAAAAAACTCTCGAAGGAGGGTTTTTTGTGCACCCTTCTTCAAGGGTTTCTCCCGGACTGTTTACTGGTAGTAGTAGACACTGCCACCACCCTGGGCGAAATTCCATCTGAGAAAGGTTGAGTTTTTGTGAATGATTCCGTTTACATTTTCGAATCGAGAACTTTTTCATTCAAACAAGCTTTCAGTCAGTATGACTATTAAAATTGTTCATGATAACCATTCCAGACCACTTGTGATAAATTGTTTTCATTTAGTACCGTTCAAAATCAGTCAAGTCCTTCATCCTGGGCACAGTTTTGTTATAGCGCCCCCTTTTGTGTCGTATATACTTAAAACTTTACTCTTAAAGATCTGATTTATAGGGAGACAGTAAAACTTTGATGCTAGCAGTACAAAATCAGACATTGCTTATTCAGACAGTGTTTTCTTTTAATTTCCTTTCGATCGAAGGGATAATCCATGTTATTCCTGTCAGAAACAGCAGATTAAGCTATTTTTCCTTCCAGTGTCCACACACACTTAAATTCTTTCAAAATAATCGTCATTTATGTTCTACGGAAGGCCCTTAACGAAACAAGGTATTGAAGAGGAGGTGGGGGAGGGAAGTTTCGGGTTAAAAGTATTTTTTTCAAATTTTCAAGTAGCGGGCGTAAATTTTTCCAAGGGGCTCTCCGCCCAACCTCTCGGCTACGGGAATGCTGCAGGTACTAGATTGTCAGCATAGTCAGGGAACCATGTTTTTACCATTCACATGGTCCCCCCTCCCCCCCCCCCACACACACACACATCACACCAAGGCGCCATCAAAGTACACAGTATAAAAATACTTAGACATTTGGTTTCACCAGGTCTTGAAATTGGGTAAGGGATAAGAGAGAAAAGTAATTATTTAGCGGCATAAACTCCTAGATTGACTCGGGCCTAGTGGAGGGCAAGATATATTACTAGGCTAACGAAACCGCAAAAATCCTGGCCCTTCTCTTTGGATCAGCAACTGAATAAAACTAATATACAAGGATGAAGATGCATAAACTACGGTAGTGCCCTAAAATGCATGCTGGGCAAGCCGACATTTTCATTACGCACACCAACTTCATGGTGAGTGTAATTACTTTTACAGGACACATTGTCTTAAAATTCACATTTTGATTTACGAACACTTTAACCCCATCCACAACATACTCCAGGATTTGCTTGACAAGATCACAACCTCCTTGACGGGGTGGGGGTGAAGGAGAGCAGAAACCCGACATCGAAAGGGTGTTGAAGCCAAATTTTTCGGCTTACGGTGCACCCCAAAATGTCGGATTTTGGTTGAAGAAAATCGGGGGTTTTCTTGAGGGAAATTTGAAAACTGGATTTTCAGGAGGATTATTTAAAAAGTTTGGGCGCCATGCAACAAAATTTAAAAATTTGTGGGTTTTTATTGCAGAGTCTGTCCCATTGAGAGCTAAATCAAGAAAACTGCCGGGCTACCCGTCACAGTCTAGGATTATATACCATATCGTACCCAGTAAGGTTCCCCGACGAAATTGGAAAATTTTCTCGTCTAGCGCCACCTCCTGTCCAGTGTAGGTTACTGTCACGTAAGATAGCCAGAAACATGAAGATGTATGTGAGAATGTGTGTGGAAACAAAAGTGTGTCACAAACTCTTCCGCATGTTGAAACTCATCTTAACTTTGATGGGTAGGCGGGTAAGATGCCTAATCATGTAAACTTGTGTAAGCCTTATTGGCAACATAATGAATCAAAGGTCAAATAAGCTATGATCAGATTTGGCCAGCAGCTGCTTGGCAGTGTTTTAGAAAGAAGTCATTTAAACAAAAGATGAAAAAATTCTTTATCCAAGTTCCCCCCCCCCCCGCCCCAACTCTCTGGCGAAGAGCGGAAGGACGAAAAACCAAAGTGTACACTTCAAGGAGTTCTGCTAGGAGCTCTGTAATGAGACACCAAGACTTAACATGACCAAATTCTCGCAATTGTACATTATGGGACTGTCATACGTGGATCCCTTCTAGACTGGCTGAAAAGAACAGATGTTCCACATGATTTTAGCCAAATTACTAAGAAGAGAAAGATAAAACTGACTGACTGATCTAAAACAAGGTATACAAATCATTTAGGTTCTTTTGCTCGATTGATGTTACGACCTCCGGATACGATTTCGATAAAATTTGCATTTTCCGATTGCATTCACTATTTTTCGAACACACTTTTTCCAAGGTCCCCTAGACTCTGCGGAATGGCGAAAACCAAACGTTACCGAACTCTCGAAGGAGCTTCGTCCCTAAGGGACATAAAAACTTAACATGACCAACCTATAAGACAAACTTTAAAACAACGCTTTGTTGTTAATTCATTCTAAAGGCTGATCAATACTTCAGTATTAGCGCTATAAAGTTAAGAAAGTTGAATACCGTTCATCTCCGAGCTTTAACAGTGATTGGTGCGAAGGAGCAAGATATGACCATACATGGTTCTTACAACTTTATAATGTGTGAAAATTAGGAAGTATAAAGCAGCCTTAAAGGGCAAATCTCGTCGTCCCAGACAGTTCCAGTTCTCTAACTATGCAACTTGTAGCTCCTCCCGTAACTGTATATAGCTCTTCCTTTTGCGGATAAAAAAAACTTATATTGCTTCAAGGCCATGTCCTGGTGAGTATACAAGATTATAATGTGTAATCCAAGCACTCTCTCTGCATTATGTGAAATGTGAGCTACTCTGCATCTTTTGAATTTTCAAAGTTTGCTGTCAATCAATCAGCAATAAGTTTGATCACCCCCCCCCACACACACACACACACACATTAAGAAGATACTTTGGGCTGACGAGTGGATGGCGTTATAAGTGTCGTCTTCAAAAGTCAAATATAGATGGTCAAATGCTTTTTCATTGATTATTTTCTTAGGCTTTTACACTAGCAACAGAGTAGAATGATAAAGTAGTGGAAACTAAAAACATAATCAATAAAAAATACAGTCAAATGATAATTTATAACTTTGTTTTGATTTTTTTCTGTGGCCTTAGCTCTAACACTAGAGAAAAACAAAAACGTAAAAAATAAAAAAAAAATTAAAAGTCAAGTCTATATTGATGTTTTTTCTTAGGGTTCTACTAACAACAACAGAGTAGAAAGGATAGAGGCCAAATAAAAACACAAGTCAAAAATATTGAACCAAATAAAGTATATCCATTCCAAATTAAGAAAAAAGGAAATTCATTTATAGTTTTAAGGCAGGATAAAAATTCTGACTGATGCGGGGACGAGGAATTTTACTTCCTCAGTTCTGTACAGAAAAGTTGAACAAGTTATCTACAAAATGAATTGACTCTATTGGATAATTCTAAGTTTTGGTTACTTCTTCTGTGTTTCCTATAATACCTCTCTGTCTCTTCAAATCTCTCTCTCTTTCCTTTGCCTTAACCCCCTACTGGCTACGAAGGTGGGGACAAGCGCCCCTCCTCCTTAAAACACGTTACTGTCCACGACGTTAGTAAAGATTAACACTCACCTTCTCTTCAGACAAAATGAGAGCGCATGTCAACTGAACTGTGTGTAACTCTGTCTGTAACATTGTGTTAGTGGAAAAGTCACGGTCTCGAGTATGCAGGCTTAGCAGTTCCAAATTAAGTTCCAGCGAGCAGGTATATGACCTCGAACAAAATTAATGCTTCGTAGGTATTAACTGATCAATAAAAAGGAAATCAACAGAAAAGAACACGCTCTCGAAGGTTTGCATCCTCTTGCCGACGGCGTTCCTTACACAATTTTAGGAACTGTTTTTTAAGTATTCTCGGAGGATTTCAGGTTACGTGCGTTAGTCAAGGAGAAGCTCTTAGACAGTTGACTGTTCCTCTTCGCAGAAAAGTTTATTGGTCGGACGTTTACCAAAATCACAAAAAGGTAACGTCTGAATTTTATAAGTTACAAGAAAAGTCTTTTTACTGTAATCTAAGAAGGAAATTAAATAGGTTTGTAGTCCAATGAAAGACGTCCGCTTTTCATAATTTGCGTAATCTGCTCTACCTCTAAAGGCCTGTATACACGAGCAAACATTTCCAAAACATTTCGACAACATTCACTTGCAACAAACAAAAAAGACGCTTGTTCTCAGTTTGTTGCACAGTGTAGACAGGGTATACAACAATTTGAAAACGTTTTGAAAAGGTTGCAGAAGAATTGGCGTGTCAATTCTTTAAAAAACAAGTTGCAGGAATGTTGCATGTTTGAACCAATCCGAAGTTCAGTTTGTGTCAATTTGTGTCACATGACCGGCTCAGAGTCATATTATACCGAAATGTTTTGGAAATATTTTGGGAATGTTGCTCATGTAAACAAGACTTAAAAAAGGCTGTAACATTTCTATCCCACCTGTTGCTGCAGAAATGTTTTGTAAATTTTTTTGGGAATGTCTCTCGTGTATACAGGCCTTAAGCTACTATCTCATCTCACGAAGACAAATTCCACTTGCGTACGGTTTGCGACTAAAATTCGCAAAGTCGTCAAATATTAGTAAAACAGTAGCAGAACGGTCGTCTGAATTCGAAGGCGAGGCAAAAGCATCACAAGGAATTTTGAACATTTTCAAAATTTTCTGCGACTATTTTGCGGAAGTTGAACACCAAATGTAAGCAAATTGTTAGCAACACAGTCTCATTAAGGTAGCACTAACGTCGCACCGACGTCGCACATTTTTTTGAAAATTCTTCCTGGGCTAATATTTTGCGACTGTTTGGCGTAGCTCTGGCGTTCCTATCTTCACGTGAGACATACTCACTTAATTCGCACGTTTATTTTTGCGACTATTGCGTTTTTCAAAATGCAATTGTCGCAAAAATAAATGTGCGAATTTGTCTTCGTGAGTTTGTAACTTTACTCAAGAAGACAAATTCGCACGTTTATTTTTGTGACTTTTTTGCGTTCAAAAACACAATAGTCGCAAAAATAAACGTGCGAATTTATCTTCATGAGATACTAGCGTTAAAGCGTTAGGAGAAATAATTGATTGAGCTTGCGATTACATACAATAAAACTACAA
>WURT03347963.1:6652-24012 GCA_009936505.3 Holothuria glaberrima | reverse complement strand
GAGTTCGTGAAGGTTGTCCAAGCCATTGATAGACCAGCTATTCTGAAAAATACAACATGTACCTACAATTGAAGCCTTGATCACAACAGTTGTTCATGAGAGGAGTTGAGAGCCTGCCAATCAAGTTGTTCACTCATTGGTTGCATTTGAACAGGGGTTACATATGGTTAATACTTTATGGTAAAAAGTGTCTGGTTACAGATTTGTAACAAAAGATCTTAATAATTACCTTCTGATTGCTGTTTCAATTGTATGTAAGATGTTCAGAAACTCTTAGTTTGACCATTTACCATCAAGATGTGATTAGAACTCTACAGACATGTAACAAAAAAATCACATTCATGAACCAACTCAGTAAGCCCCTTAATATGTGATTTCATACTTACACCTCAAGCTCATATGTGACTTCATGCTCCTACATATTACTTTCCTGGATGACATCTTAACTTCATAGGTGTCAAATCTTCATACAGAACATGAATTATTTTCACTGCTGCATTATTTTCCTCACATGTTGATAACATGCCTAACAGCAGATTGAGGCACGTGAGTGTAACCTTGTACTGAATTCAGCAAGTTACTTGACTCCTGGTTGTCGGAAAACTTAAAGCCTAGTCATACATTAAACTCTTTGTTAAAGTCATTTTTTAAGACAGGCCATGGTTGTTGCACTGTACTAGGTGAAGGCAGAGCTCACCTTGTAACTAGTCATGGTGGCTGCTCAAGTCATGTCCTTTCGGGGTCATACCTTCATTTGAGAGTAGTTTCCAGTTTTTGCTTGCAGTGAGAGTAGCCAGCACACTTTTCTCTTAAATGCCACCTGTGACCAAAAGCTGATGGCATACTTAAGTCAGGTCCATTCAATGTATACTACCATCCATTCCTTAAGTTGTCACACAATTTGGCTGTTTTGCTCCTTGGTGGGCACATACCTTTCTTGGCCCCTTCAGTCTTATACCTATGAGTGATCTCATATTTCCCAAAACTCCCTGGTTTGGGAATCTATGAGCCCTGTTACTTACCTCCCTATTTGCAATGTGTAAATAGGAGGTAAGGAGAGGCAAAGTAGATTGTTCAGATCTGTTACTTCTTTTAGCTTCCATCAAGACAAAACCCTTAGGAGGGAGGAAGAGTGGGGAACAACAGTTCAATCCCTTCTTTCCTGTCAAATGTTCTTTTAGCATTAACAGTACAATTGAGGTAACACAACCTTCCTTTCAGGGTAATTATTAAAGAAAAGCTTTCACGTTTTGTCGACTCTAAAATATTTTAAAAACAGACACTCACCACCCTAAATACACTTTTGATCAAGGGTAACAAAATTCTCAATTGGCCACTGCTCTTTGATTGACATCAAAGTTGGCACCTTCAAAAGATGCAGAGTAGCTCACATTTCACAGCATGCAGAGTGTGTTCCTTCTATCCTTTAACAATAAGCTAGATTAGTGTCAGCACTAGGAGAGGTTTGCAGTTTGGGAGAGCTAGGAGTAACTTAGGAGAACTGGAACTATCTAGGATGGGAAAATTTGCCCTTTAAATGGTCATACTCAAAAGTGTTGTGCATGCCAGCACCACTGACTGTGCCAGCCTTTTACAAGAATTTGTAGTTGGAAGAGCAGAAATCCTCATCAGATGATACCAATTGAAAACATTTTCCATGAGAAGTGTACACCAGCCTTTGTATAACATTACCACAACCCCCCCCCCCCATCCCATCCCAATTCTCTAGTCTATGATACTTGTCAATGTAAGTTAGAACTCACAAGGATGTGAACTGTATGAAGAGGTACTGCACATATATCAGTATTTAGCAACAGACAATGCATGAACAACTAACTGTTCTGTGGTGACTTAAGTGCTTGTGTGCTCAGTCCTACTGTGATTATCTCTTGACTTTCACCACAACCATTAAAATAGGTCCATTTAGCAACTGTGATATTTTCTGCTGAAAGTGAAAGAGGTAACAATTCTCAACCCTTCATCTTGTCATACATTGACCTTGCAGGAGAAATAGGAAGTACAAAGAGAAAACAAAAATACGAGAATAACATCAGGAAACTCACTATGGCAAGTATATTTAACAATTGTGTCACATGATGATCAAATGTATTGTCAGTACAAAGACATGCAGCTACAACAACAGAAAATTTTGTGGTCATTAATCAGAGACAAGAAGGTTCCTCTTTCAAAATGCAAAACCTCTACATTGCTCAAGGATGGAATAAGAGGGCATCTTATGTTGCACACCTAAATATGGTGGCTTGTATGGTAAGCCATATATTAACAGACTGGTGTATCAAGGTCTCAAAAATTCTGCCAAGTATGTTGCACCCAAACTAATGACTGTTGCATCGAGGTCATTTAAAATGAGTTCATAAATATCTAACTTAAAAAAGGCTCTTTAACCTCACACAAGACAGTAACAATTCTCCCAGCAAACTTTACTTCAAGCCCCTCCTCCAATTTAAACCAAACCACCTGTCTAGTATACCTCCAAGACAGAGCCACAGTAGCCTGCACTGAATTTAAATTGCTTGAGGCAATATTGTTGCAGAAGTGTGTGTGAGCTTACATAATTGGGAACACAACTGACACTACAAGTCATTGTCGACCAACCAGTGGAGCTGTACGGTTTGAATGAATTTCAATCAAAGTGCAGTCATCAATTGTACTTAGAACTCTTAGAGCTATTCCTAAATGTTTTGGCAGGGAGATGTTAGCAACTTTGGGGGGATGCCATATCCCCTTTAAATAATTCATGTTCAGTAACCAGGGAGTATCCAGGGGTCACCATATGAAAAAGGGTTTGAGTGACAATAGTGTCCTATAAACTGAATAACTGACAGTAACATGATTAGTAACATCAAAAGCATTAACCAATCACACTGCAGTAGTAGTTATCAAAGGCAAAAGCAATGTTTCATTTGCTTCAACAAAGTACCTTCAAGACCCCAATAAATTCATATTACTGACAAATATTCATCTATAAACATAAATTTCTTCTTGCAAAGAAGCTGTACCAATTATCTTGACTTAGAATGCAGAAAACTGCCCTCAGGTTTCACCAAATTTTCCTGCCAGTTCCTCAAAAATTGAAAGTGGTCTTTGGGTTTCCACAATTTGGACTTTCATTGGGATGATTACCACTGAAAGGAATCCTTGAAAATTCGAGCAAAATACTTGCACTCCAATCTTATATGGACCTTTAGAGGTATAACAAACATATCCTTAGCAGATGCTCCTCTAGCTTATGAACTTGTTATGTTCAAAATTCTGAAACATTTGCAAAGACCACTTATCTCTCTAACCCAAGGCTGTTGCAAGGTATACTATAATGGGAAAGCCATTCTGCTGAGTTCCACAGGGCTGAGCCTCTGAAGCTATCACTGAATTTCATTACCAAAGTGTATACACTTAAAACCAGGTTTTATCAGTGATGAACAAAATTGGCAATGCACCTACACCTCTCATTGTGCTTTAATGTTCTTGACAAAAATGTGGGACAACCCTAAGCCCCTCCCCTCCTCCAGCCACCGATGTTGCTACCAACATGCTGTAACCATCTTAGAAATTACTATCATACCTGACCCCATTGCTAGCATAAGTTTACCTTTTCATACTTGACACAATCATTGATAAGATTCATACCCCTTTTCCATCAATTAAGGTGATATTGAAGGCAGTCTTATGGATGCATGTGAAACACTTTACACATGTGCTAAAGAAGATACATAACATTTCCTGGTTCAATTAGACTAGCTGGATTAATAAATATTTATGGATTTATGCAAGCATTGAAACATACTATTATTATTCAATACAGCATCAACATGTCCTGATAAATACTGATATTTAATACACAAGCATTACTATTTTGCCTCAAAGGTGAAGACACGAATAACTTTATGAAAGCACATTACTTCACTTGAGTTGCATATAAACTTCAAGAGAGAATTTATTTAGCAATACAAAGTACTGTTCCCAATGGGTGTTGGACAATGGAATATAGAACATTATGGGAGGGAGGGGGTTGGGGAGAGGGACAGGATAATAAAGGACACGTCATTTCAAAGTATGGCATAAAATAGTTCAGGTTAATCACCAATGACTTTTATAAAGCAGCACAGACCTGGTTCATTATGCAGCACAAGTGATTCAACTGTGTGAGAATTCCATCAACAATTACAGTACATTTCATTGACATGGCCTTGTGTAGCCTATCCAGTAGCAGAACCAAGCTAATCTCCTGTGGATTCTGTGAAGGGTATGGATTAAAACTATGGTTGCTGAATAAGTACACAATACAAAAAAGGGAACACAATGTAATGTGAACATATTTCCTGGAACTGTGGCACAGGTAACATGACAAATGTTTCAAAATTAATAATGTAGTTAATGCCATTAAGCTACAAAGTCAAACACAACATTAGTCACATGCCAAAGTAGGGCACTCTGAAAACTAAATGTAGTGACTACACTTTGAAGCCTGACAGTATACAGGCTTGTTAGTCTAGTCTAGCCTAGCCTTGCCAGTGCAGTTGACAGACTAGTATGTAACATACCCATCCGTAGGAGGTAGGCCTACTCTGTACTGTGTTAATGTGGTATTTTATACTGTACAACAGAAGTGTATTGCACAGTAGTTGTACACAGGTACATCAGAACTATGTACAAATTTCATGGCTTTTGTAAATGACTCTTGAAACAAGTAATTACATACATGGAAACAGTTACCCTAATCAAAGTGGGCCCGAGGTGAAGTCAGCATTACCAGTGTAAACTGAACATGAGAGTTCCATCACTGTCTTTGAAGTGTCCAATAAAAAAGATATCTACACATGCCTACTTGCCATTAAGTTGAAATGAATATTTTGGAGAATTATGAAGACTTTAAACAGCTAACCTGCACAGTTTACGGCTCCAAATAGGTACCTGAAAGCCTACACATATACACATTGCTGTATGCAGTTATATACAAAACCAGAGAAGAAGAAAAACAGACATGGACCATAGTAGCACAACTATTTTAAACATATACTTGGCTGGACCGACATCTAAGCCAACCAAATAAAGGCATCACAAAGATCCTTTGATCGATTCCTCCTCATGATTCCTCTATGATGCTTATCAAAATGTTTTTTCAAGAACAGGAATGAAGATGATACTTCACTTGTTATCCTTATTTTTTGCCACTAACTAATCACTAAACTCCTGTTTTTTCTTGAAAAGACTCTGAATTAGGAATAGCAAGGCATCACACCTGTCTGTCAGGAAGCAGAAAAATTTCACACAAGAAATAATTCAAGATTGTGGAATAGTGTAGCACACTGGGCTTCTCATCCTTGGTTCTTCATTTTAGACAAATATTACATTAAGTTATGCCTTCAACCAAAAATCATAGGATGGAAAACCAACCAGAGAGGTTTCTTTTGTTCTGATTATGACAAAGTTTGACGAATGTACTAATACATATATCCACCTTTCATTCAGAGGGTATATTTCAGAAATTCGCCTCACAGAAAATTGATTTCGTCCAATCCATTCACCCACTTATGACAAAAAAAGATAACATCTTCGTAAATTATGTTTCATGATCCCCTTTTTGTTTCCAATGTCCGTCATTACCAGCTTCAATCAGTCCTCACAGATCTTTTTAACCTTTGGTTTCAATGCTAAATGTTTCTGTTTGGTTTCCAAAACACTTCCAGACAATAAGTCTCCACATTCATGTTCACATGTTTAGATAAAAAGACCTCAAATGGGCCTAATAACATGGATCTGTGTCATACCTCCTGGTAAAGGTTATTTGACTTAGTCTTGATGAAAGGTTCATGCCACATCCGTTTTAAATCTCCCTGTTAACAAACAAAAGTTGCTATTTAAAGATCAGGTCCAAAAATAACATGTCAAATGATAAAACATGAAAATTACCAAACCATCAAAAGGAAGAAAACCTTTTGCGATGAAGGAAAAAATGAAAATACAAACACCAAATGATAAATAAAAAAATCTCAACATGACTTACAATTTCTTCCTTTTCCAAAACTGTCCATACTATTTCTACTCTAATTGTATGCATCGTTTACCAATCAATCTTTATCTTGTTAGCTGTTGTTTTCTTTGGAATTAACAAGGCTAAATACAAGAACTGGAAAAGAGTAAGGCCAAATGGCCTTCCACTTGTAAAAATTTGTCATGACACCCTAGGAAAGGCAAGAGGGCAACACAAGAAACTTGGAAATTAAATCATGCCAAACAGAGATAGAGAAGGGCTTGAAGGCCACTATGACCTGAAGTGTTGGTAATTTTTAAGGGTCATCAAGGCAAACTGAAGAGGTCTGATGGCAATGAACTCCAGTGCCTTTGGTTATTTTCACTCTCCCAACAAAGTGCATGGTGCCCATTTCTCTACACACATATCCTAACAGGCTTTGATATGCATACAGGTTTCAGAGCCATAAGGCACAAATCAATGATTTGTGAAAACTGCAGATCAACAGCTTAATTGAGGAGAAAGGAATCATGAACCATTTTATACTGATAATAGTTTTTCTTGAACAAAGCAAGTGAGAGGTTACCTTCAAATATGCCATTATAACCAATGGAAGAAGGGTAAATGGAACCAAATAGAGTAAAGCTGGCTGAGCATTCTTGTAGACTTCTGATGAAACTGTTGCTGTCAATAATCCTTGAAAAATAATGAAGAGGCAGACATGTCAGGTTGTATTGAAGGGTAAGTGTAGCTTACTACTGCTTAGCAGGGATGTAGCTACGGTGGTCGGCTCTAGCCGGCACTCACAATTGCCGACCACTTCCACAAAACAAAATACATACTACCGACCACCATTTGTGCACCTGCGTGACCAGCACTCTGGTCCAAGCCAAAAGTTCAATTATATTAAAAATCTGATTTTACTACATTACTACGGCAAATCAGTAAATAAAAATAGAATATAAAATTGTGAAATTGTCAGTGATGATGGAGAACTATAATATTATATAGAAGGAATTAACAGGAACCCGCAGTTCTCAAAAATTAATAAATATAGCACCATTTTGCATCCAAGCATACAACTTATGTAAAAATTTTCAAAAGGGAGATACCCCTCCCCATACACCCCAGGAGGTGCAATTTAAACAAACACTTCAGAAAATTTGACCACCACTCACAATTTGCTAGCTATAACCCTGCTGCTTAGTAGTCTTCTTGGCATTTTTGCATTTGTAGGCAGGAAAGGGTGGGGGGGGGATAGGATGACAAAGTCTGAAGTGTGCTCTTGGCTGTAAGTACCCTATCTGAAGAAATCTTGACATTCTGTTATGACCAGCACACTGCATTTATGGGACAATTTTGAAAAGGGTCACTGATAAGTGTCATTTTCTAAAAGCGGGCAATCAGTTGAGATACACAAAGTCATTCAGAGTCATGCAATGTGACCACTGTGCTATTTCTGAAAATGAAAATAGCTGTACCAACCACATAAGCATCTATCAATATAACCAATGTCGGGGGGGCAGGTCCTCCTTAAAATCTTTACCATTAAAAATTAGATGAGATATTTATTTTAAATCAAACCTCTTTTGAGTCTGAACAACTGAAGGATTACCTCAAAAAAGTATGAAGAAAAAAGTGATGGGTCTTGGAGAGCAACTCCTGGGATCTGCACCTGGTATATTTTCTAGTGAGCCCCCCCCCCCCCCATGCATTCAACAGCTTACATTAATTGGGTCACACTATTATACTGCAGAGAGTCAAACATTATCTGACAGGATAGGTTATAAAATGTATTTGATGTGATTTCCAGAAAACAAACTAATGCTGATTGTTATGACAGCCAGCTTAATTCACAATATTATTGACATTATGTCTACTGTACTACATATACAAAATCCATTCTGAGGGTAATTTAAGACATGAAAATCTTTGTGTCTGAGGATTGAAACTAGGTTATGCAAACTGTTTAAAACCTAAATTCTCCCATGACAATTGTCTTTTATGGTAAGATTTAGCCTTCTTTCAAAATGAGAAACCTGTTGGCACCTGGGTTATAATGCCACTTATTTTTCAATCTGGCTAGTATGTTATAGGTTTATTCTCAATTTAACCTCCTTCTGCAAAGTCCAAAATGTTTTCAAATTTCAAATTTAGCACCCTCTTTCTCCCAGTTGACACATATGACAAACTGTCAGCTCCTACAGACTATTTTAGTTATAATTACTACATGATGCACTACTTGACAAGCTTTTCAAAGTTGTGGGGAACTGACACTGAACACTTTTTAGAATTGTTCAAGGTTTTCCAAGATTGAAATGGCTACTTTCAAGACTGTTGGGAATGGAAAAAGTTGTACTTGTTTGTATGCATTTATGCCACTATGCACTGTGACCACATGTAGCAACATGATCTCAAGAACAGTGTTAGGTTTTCAGTCTTCAAGACTACTTTTGGAGACAACACAGACAACTTTCAAGGAATTTAAAGTCGGCACAAAAATACACACTTTTCCCTTTTTCTCTGTGAAAACAGTGCTGGTTTCAGTAGAATAAAAAGATTTCTTTTAGATATTCACAATACTGAGAGTATGGTACATGTGCCTTAAAAATAATTATTTGGGTTGTCAATAGCAACAATCCATCTTCAATAGGTGGACACACCCACCACTGATTAGAACACACAAACACACCCTGAATGCAACACAGCCCTTCACACAGGCAGCTTAATTTTCCCAGCTGTATTTCTCACATGCTGTAATGTACCATGTACTCTTGAATTAAGTGCTTTTGACATGACTGATAATGTAAAGGTTATTACAGTCACTAGAAGTCATTTTAAGTATGATGGATGCTAACAAACTAGGCATATATTAACTGCACAGGCAACTCAAGGAATACATATTAACAGGCTGAAAGGAAAGAGACCAGTAGATTACATGTACTCTCAGAAGAAGGAGTTAGAGACAGAACTATTTCATTGAAGCCACCCAGGGGTATAGACATGGGGGAGGGGGAAATTCCCCACTATCATAAGCTTTCTTCCTGTTGTCCCACCCACATCAGATTACAGAAAAGTGTAACTTTTCAAAATTACTGTTTCCCATGTTGATCTCCTCCCCTGTAACCTTGCCCCACTCTTTTCTCCCTCCTAAAGGCTCTCTTCTCTCCCTCTTAAAAGCCATTGTCTGGCTACGCTGCTGTACTCACCTACAAAATAACCAATTAGTGAACAATGAAAGTATGTCACTTTCTGAGCCAAGCTTCCATGAGGTATCATTGCTGGGGGTAGAGCAGGCTCTGCTGTCTGCCTCTTCCAATTATCATATCGCAGCACAAAGCAGAGGAGAAGACCAGGCATGACAATATCACCCAAGCCCAGCATGGAAAAGTGGCCAGCACTGTGCATGCTGTAGGCAAAGAAAACATAACACGTATTACCACTTACAGAAAATGAAATGAAAACAAAATTGTCTTTGAAGTGGGAAAGCCATACCCTCTGTGACAAGTGAAAGAAGAATGGCAATGCTATCCAGTTTAATTTTTAAAGCAATGGAGAATCTGGTTTAATTGTTTTTACAGCTTACAATACAGATAATATATGGTCATAAAGAAATTACACCTGTTGGCAGTGTTCTTCATTTTGCATTAAATGGAGGAAGTTGATATAGGATGCACTACTCTAGCAATACTCTCTGTGAACAACATTGTGTTCTTCCTTGTGCTTACAAACTGGTATTTAAAAGAAGTCATAGTTTGTTGTTTCAACTGCTACGATAAATAAAATATGTTTTTTTGCAGGGTACATAAAATTAGGCCACAGAAAGTGCTGACATATTAGCTGCCCTAGAATGACTAGTGTTCAACGGATTATACAATAATCCGTAATTACCAATTACTGATAATTCAACAACATAATCAGGCCGATGCGGATTACCGATCACCGATTATTAACATGTATGTGAAGGTCATGTTTTCTCACATATCTCTAAGCTAGCATTTTTCACACACACTGTATGATGACAACCTTCACATTGAAGTTGAACAATATTATGAATAGTTCCGTAAATTTATCTAAGGCTACTCTACAACCACCCCACTGTAAGATTGTAAGAACCCTTGTGGCTACACGGGCAACAGAGGAGAAATTGGAATATTTAGCAACAAACTGCAGGCATAATTATGACTATCTTTGATATACTGCAAAAGTGACACTTCAATAATTTATTTGTAACAGCCTTATTGGACTAGCCCAGGTGATTTGTGAGTGGAACAAATGGATGATGGTAGGGGTATGAGTTTGGAACAATAATCCAACTAAAGTTGTCCTATGAAAACGAATGTTGGGACTTCTTCCAATGATGTGTGCATGCCGAGCACACAAAGTTTGCATTTTAAAGACATTGTAGTGTTGTTTAATTTCATTTGAAACTGCACAGTTTCCTTTTGTGTCACCCCCCCCTCCCCTAACTTTTTTCCCCTCTCCCAACCTTTTTGTTTTTAATTGGTGTAATTCATTTTTTTTACCTACTCATGCTCTAACAAGAATGCACCAAGGGTACATTTAGAACCTTTCCTAGGAAAGATTTGCAATCAAATGCAACACTCACATGCCATTTCCTTGATTCCAAGGGCTTTGAGAAACTAGGACAATGAAAGTTTCAGCATTTTCATTACAGATAAATGTGAACAATAACATCTGTGGAAAAGGGAGCTTTGGCAGGTTGAGTTCCCCACCTTTCCCTCCATCCGTGCCAGTACAGCTGAGAAGTTGTCTACAAAAGCCATAATTTGAGATGAACATTAGCAGGTATTATTCTTTTCCCAACTCCCTGTAATGTTCTTTGCTTTTTAGTCAGACATTCTTTTCAATGTGAAATCAATAAGAGGCCATACCTGGAGGGCTCCTTGGCAATAAACTAGCCCAGTTTGAGTACAAATGTCATGAAATATGTATGTAGGTGTACACATGTCATGAATAAGACAAGTATGAGTAAAAGTTTTTTGTTCCAAGTACCTAGCTCTACCAGTATAAAATAATTCTCAAAAAGTTGGTACAAGTTGTGAGTAAAACTTAATGCTTCAAATTTGTAATTAAGCCTGAAAATAAAGTCTTTGACCTTCACTGTATGAGCCCCTTCTTAAAGATGACTTTGACCGCTGTTTGTGCATTTTCAAAAGATGATCTAAACAGTTTGAAATAATTTCCTTTTGCATTCAACATCACAAGCATCAAGCAAGACTATCTCCAAATATCCTTGCCAATTGAGATGAACATGACACTTCTTACTGTCTTCACATTTTACCTTGGAAAAATCAGCTTTCCAGGAAGAGAAAGTTTAGGAGCGTCTTTGGCAACATTCGGTAAGTCCAATCGCCTCGCTATCACTCCAACCTGTCATACGAAGGAGACAAAAAAATTCAAAGTGAGAAATTTCGTCCTCATAAAGTATCAAGTTTCCATGAATGCTGGAGCAAAAGACTACAGTGGAGAATGTGTAAGGCACAGCACGGGTACAATTGCAAGTAGTCAAAATTTATTCCGTGGGAAGACAAACAATATCCACTGGGATGACGAACCTCTTCACCAGTTCTAGAAAAGACAGTTTCTCACTGATACAGGACTGAGGCTGCAGATGCAACAAAGGATCAATGAAGTCAGCAGACACATTAAAAGGGCACCTTCTTAGCATAAAATCTTTATAACAAATCTGGCTCTAAATGTAAAATCGAGCTGTTGGCTGCTGACATTTAGCATGCTCTCTTCACCACATTCCTTACTTTCACACAATCTGATCTTCCAAAACAGAATCTAACTCTCAGCACCACTTCCTATCACTTCGAAACCTGACACAGATTCAAAACAGATGGCAAGCACTAAGCATAAAATACTCATAAAATTTTCAAGTCGCAAGTCATACATCACCGCAGCTCATTCAGTTAATCAATTCTTAAACAAAGTTTTTTTTTACAACTGCTCCAATTCTTTTGGATTAGATCCAAATGCATCATTTCATTCTCCATGATAAACTGGCTCTGTTTTCACTTTACAATCACTTTAAAATTTGTGACTCCTGTATGCGAAACTACTACTCACAGACATGGAGAGGATTTCCCTTGGTTTATTCATGCAATGCATAAAGATCAGTTCAAATTACCATCTGATTTCCATCCTGACACCTATTAATATAATTCTCCTCCTACCAGGTCACTGAACTGGCAGAACTGATTATTTGAGCTTGCCACCTTTTTTTTTCCTTCCATTTTCAGCATACAAATAATCCTGGGAGGCTCAGAGTGATAACAATAATAAGTATACATTATAGAAGCATTTACCGATCAAATCGTAATGAGAAACTCGCACAAAATTTGTCTACTGTTTGTTTTATTATACTGAATGCGGCAGGGCTCTGAGCAAATGGGAAATAAATGGGCTTATGTGGATAAGTTGGGCTGAGAGTGATGTCACATTACTGTGAAAAATGAGCAAAAATTTGTCAATAGACGTAAAACAAGAGCTGTGTCTTGTAGTCTTATGTTAAATTTATGTTGAGTCTTCAGCCTTAACTAGCTTGAAGAACCTTGCTTTTTGAAGTTTACTGTCATGACTTCACTCTAGCAGCGACTAACATACAGATACACATGATACATGCATCATAAAGGGTGATTTAATAACTGACTCAACATTCATGGAACTCAGGGAAAATTAAGAAGTCAAATGCAGTATAAAGTCTGCAACAAATGGTAATTGAGGAGGCAGCTTGATGCTACGAGAGGGAGGTAATTTGCTCATGAAACCCTGGACTCTTTTAAATGTACGATAAGCAGCCATCCACAGAAATAGGAGGTAAATCTTGGTGCACATACACTTCTAAACCAGGGGTACTTTTGGTAAATTCATTGTTACTGCAACATCATCAAGTTTTCTGGTTCAACTAAACCTTAAGCTGTGACCTTTGACATACTTTTATAGTACTGAAACTTAAACTGTCAGGATCAATGGTAAGCAAATTTTCTGTGACTGCAAAAGCATGCTTATTTCCCCAGAAGTAAGTCAAGTAAAATTTTCCCACAAATCCCGTACAAGTTTTCATGTAGCCTACATACAAAGTTGAATTTCCTTCAAACTAACAAAATTTCCCTCTTAAATACTAAAACTTCCGGATAAGATTTCCAGATTCGTGATTTTTTTTTGTCACCCTTAAAAATCTCCATCCTCCACGGATATAACTACACATGGACTGTAGCTCCATCATTGTATAATGTACTACACAGAGGGATGGTTCAATTCCTTCACTTTTCTCAGCAATCCTGAAAGTTTTAAAATTGTGAATATCCTACACCTACTGGGAAAATTTGTTGGGAAAAAGTTGACTTTTTGCATTGCAACTTATCAAGATCCCTCTTTGAACCTGCAAAATACCCCCCAAAATATTTCATAGGGAGGGGGGGGGGTTCAATAAGTTTCTCCTTGTTACCACAGTGGTGGCAAAATAAAAACTTTTCAGTCCCTTTTTCTAAATCCTCAACCTATCATTTGGTGGCAACTTAAATTAATTAGCTCATTACCACTGCAATTACAGAAACTGAACAAAAGCATTTGTCAAGGTTTTGAGAGACAGAAGAGGTCCATTCTACTCACAGGATTATCTGCAGGCCTGGTTGCCACTCTGACCATGACATTGGCATTGAAAATATATGTAGAAAAGAAAACCCAGAATACATCGTAGATTAAAAGCCCAGTAAGCAGCAAAGTTGACACCTTCAGACTAGGCAGTCGGACGAAAGCTATCATGGTCACACACAAGCCCATTGCTAAAGCTGCAAGGAATGAAAAGTCATAAGAAGAATAAAAATTTTAATATAATACAACTCGAATATTACCAGAGTACTTAATGCACCTCAGGCTGCATTTCATGGGGCTAAGCAAGAGTGAACTTGATGGTCATGTCATAGCAGAGGGGGATAAACTACAATTAAAACACTTTGAGACACTGTCTTTAACAAAAGTCATACCACACTAATCGAGATACAAGGGGAAAATGCTGACTTTGGTTGCAATTCAGAGGAAAGTCAAACCCTCTTCTAAAAATATGCTTATGGCTAAACAAAATCTGTTCCATTTCCATAAACATTATTGTCTCCTCTGCTTTAAGGGTATGACAATTTGTTTTAAGGAACAACTGTACCATCCATTTGTAAAAATGCTGACTGTAAGTCAATTAATGATACATGTCAAAGAGCCACAACAATTTGGTTGGGATGTTTTTTTCCGATGAAATTCTTTTTATCATCTGACTCAAAATATTTCTTTGATATAGTTAATGATTTGAAGTTTCTTTTTAATTCATCCATTTTGAAAGTTGTAAATCTATCTTAAGAGATTATGCGCCTGACACTAAATTTCTACGAATTTCTCTGAACTTACAAACTTTACGAAAGAGGACAAGGAAACAAACAGGGATGTGTCCACACTGGGTGGCTATGTCCGCCACTAAAAAATTTTCACCCGGAACTATATTTTCTTGGCCAAATATCAATTCTCTCTGTTTAAAAGATTCAATATTTTACACGCAAGCAGACTCATGTAAGTTAGACTCCTCCCAAGGATCACTATCGAATGACCCCTGCACTCAAAAATTCTGGACACATCACCAAACACAGTCACTTGATTCTGACTATGTCACAATATTATGTCTTGTACACTTTACCTTATCTTATCCATTTTGATAAACAAAAAATCATTTTTGTAACTATTTGCAGGATCTTATTCATCCTCTTAAATCAACAAGAAAACCAAGAATCACAGTAAATGAACTTTACTACAGCTAACTGCATTTCAGGGATCAATACTTTACTGCAGAGAAGAAAGCTTCCTGGTAATAAAATACTGTCTACAGAGGGCTCTGCACCAGCACATTGCAAAATTACTATAACATTGAACAGACCCTAGTACTTACAGATTGTCAGAACTCCCCCCCCCCCCAAGGGTTTATATGACTTAGGCAATATTCTGTACTTGTTGACACATTCCCAAAACTGTCTCATAATGGTAATAATAAATGAGTCAAAACCTGAAAACCATTATACATATTTATTAGCCAAAACTCAACCATCAATCAAACACTTTCACTTTAATGGCTTTTAGACTTCTCTGAATCTGTCTGTTAAGAAAAAAACATGATACCAATCAAGAACTAAGTTCTATATATATCTTTCACTATTTAAATGCAAGTATGAAAACACCATTTGTTTTTATCTATCACTGCAAGCAGGTGTGCCCATACCCCAAAATGATTGCTTCTTTACTCTTGTCATGGGCAGATGTTTAGAATGAGGATTAAAGTCCAACAATTTCAAACTTCCATAAACAACACATATTAATCAATCAAAGTGTTATTATCAAAATGCACTCTCCTTTAGCAAATGAAATGAAATCTTTCAACAACTTAAGTACTTTGCATAGCAACTTTTGTTTGTTCATAACACACATAAATAAGTAATATTAATTTTTCTCCTCTTATAAAAGCCATAAGCAATGAAAATTTAATATGTTGTCAAGTCCTGAATAGCACTCTTAACCAATTTATATTCTGAGGGTCAAAATTTGTGAAAGACTAATTTCTATTGAAAATGATATCCACTGTTTAGGAAGTTTTCAAGAATGGATGAATTTGAATCATGGAGGCAAGAAGGACAGGCCAATTCATGTGACCTGCAGAGACAACTATCAACATTTTTGTTATTTACTTTTTCTTTTAAATTTGTCCTTTTCTAGGGTATTGCCAACTTGTCTAGACAGTCAAATGACATACTCAAGGTAAGCCCCATAGACAGTAGAGGTTAACTGGTTGACGGTAACATCCCCTTCCCTGTATGTGACACAGAAGAAAGGGGGATGTAGGTCATGAAATTATATCCATCTCCTTTGGTCTGTACTGAAAAATAAAGCACATTCACTGGGAAAGGAAAATTTAGGAAGAAAATAGTGAAAAATATGGGGAAGGACTGAAATGTTTACAACTTTCCTTTTTCCCCACATGACGAGACTTACCATCCATCAATAACCAATGACCAGTCATCACCCACATGAAAACAAGCATAACGGACAAGCAAAATGACATAATTTCAGCAGAGGTGAACCTCCCGCAGATTCCAAATGAAATTCTGAAAAGTAAATGAAAGAATTGGAATTAAATGTATGACACTAGAGCTACAGAGATGTATGAGACGTCACACCTTCTGGGAATACTTGGGGATAAAAACAATGCAATCATGCTTCTCAGAGAATGTGATGAGCGTGGATAAAATATTTTTAAGATTTGCAAATGTCAACCCTACTTCTCATTAACTGTCAGAGCAATTTTATCTATTCCTATTGTAGTACATGTTTTACACTTTCGTGGGTACAGCTGCATGTGATTGGTTAATTAACCCCCAAAGGTAAGCATTTAACTCTAGTAATGAGCTGCTGACCATTCAAATTACATTACCACAGTGACAAATTCCTGATTCATGTATAGTACTGTACATTTCACATACAGTGCATGTAATACATAAACACCCATCTCACATATTTTAGCAATTTCATGGCAGACACCATCTCAGAAGTTAACTGCATGGCCTACTGGCTGATTTGTAAAGAACAAATTTGACTAAAGTGTCATACCCCAGTATCCTAACTCATATACAGTATGGCTCCTTCCAATCATGTGACATTTTTGTAACTGAATTTTTAACTAATGCAGGACAGCTCTTGGGCTTATATACATGCAACACTTACATTCAGAAATATCATGATGGATTCTTTCAGAGAGATAGAGAGATGATGTACCAAGATACGACTGGAATGGCAAGCCATTTCGTTTTATCAAGCCCATATCCAGTGAGGAGCAAGAGCCTACTAGAGATATTTTGACCCTGGAAAATTCCAGGTTACCATTGCCTAACATTTTAACGCACCTGCTGCCACCCACCAGCCCCCCCCCCCGGCCCCACCTGGAAGCTATGCTATGTGTATAGTACTGTCCAGTACGTTCAGTTGGAACGTTGCTTGGTTAATGCTGCAGTGAACCTACTTTTGACATGGTACAGTATAATAATGTACAGCACTGTGTAATTTGTGAACACACACTGTGCATGGTCTGTCATCACCATTTTAATGCTTCACACTTGAAAACAAAAAAAATAAACCATGAACAGATAGTATCAGAAGCCGTATTCTCACAATAACAACACAATGCATACCACAGTACAACAGTCTTCAGAGAAAAAGAATTCCATGTTTTATGGGGATGCCATTCATAACCGGCTTTGTGATTACCCTCCCATTGTTATCACACATATAAGGTATAGCTTGAACTTATTGT
>WURT03347853.1:0-10465 GCA_009936505.3 Holothuria glaberrima | reverse complement strand
TTTAGTTTTTTGCCTGAGTACAGGCCGTAGCCACAGCCTGCACACTGACATGTATGACCTTCAGTCTAGTTTATGCCATGGCAAACCAGTGGCTTTGATATTCATCATGTCCCACGGAATCGGCGAAGAGGTGAAGGAATCGACCTTCTCGCCAGGTCAAATGTCAGGATCTCGATAAATAAATGTAGTGTTCCTTAGATCCTTTACCTTTGTCACTAGTAAATGGATGTGTTGATGAGTTGGCTCCAGCACTTACTAACATAATAAACACTTCTTTCGGTGGTGGGATGTTTCCCAGTGTTTGCAAAATTGCAGTTGTTCGCCCTCTTTTGAAAAAGGCTGGTCTTTACGAATGTTCTTAAGAACTATAGACCGGTTTCAGGCTGTTCTTTTCTGGATAAACTTGATAATTGACTATCTCTCGGAAAACAGGTTTCGTAAATTTCAGTCTGCATACTGGTGTAGGCACAGTGTTGAAACGGCCCCTTTGCGTGTGCAAACGATATTATTTTGGCTTTTAACCATCGACACGATGTTATTCTAGTATCTTACATTTATCAGCTGCCTTTGATACAATTGACCATTGCTTACTCTACCAGCGTTTGCGGATGCGTTTTGGTTTTGGGGCTGCTGCCTTAAATTGGCTTATTTCTTTGATAGGGGGCCGTACTCAAGGGGTTGGAATCAGTTCTTTTGTGTTAAGTAAGGCACCGCTGGAGTATGGTGCTCCTCAGGGTTCAGTACGGGGACCTAAATTTTCTTATTTGTATTTAACACCATTTGAAGATATTATTGCCAGTTATGGTCTTCATGCAGTGCATGATTGTTTTAGAAAATACTCAGTTGTAATTTTGTTGTGAGACTCGTACGGAAAGCGCATTTCAGGCTCCTATTGAAGCATGCGTTGATGAAATCCGGTGTTGGATGCGCCCAAAACAAGCTGACGTGAAATGATGAAAAGAGTGAGGTTGCGTAGTTTTCGTCTAAGTACAAGAAAACAGCTGTTAGAGCAGACCTGATGGATTTGGTACGCAACTCGGGAATTATGCTTGAACAGATGGAATGACGACAGGTCAGATTTCTATTATTTGTTGTGCAGCCTCGAATGGCTTGTGGCGCCTGAGTAGAATGAGGAAACGTGTGGGTTAGTCCGCTGACGAAAAATTAGTGCATGAGTTTGTAGCTTCCAGGCTGGATTTCTGTAAGTCTTTTATATGGTCTTCCTTTTGCTGTCCAACGTTGCCATTTTAAAATTTTGTGTATTACTTTAAAGGTCATTTTTGAAAGAACTGATCAGTGTTTGTGTACCAGAATGTTTGACGAGATCCTCAGAAGTAATCAAATTGAACTACCCAAATTTTAAAAATAATAAAAGTTATTGTGACAGAAGAGCTTTCATGTTTAGCACACCTAAGACATGAAATGCCCTTTCGGCTAAAATCCGTTTGCTCAATATTTATGATTCCTTAAAATCTGAACTGAAAATATTTTTATTTGAGGAGCTTTAATCCAAATTTTAGTTTTGATCTATTGATTCTTAGTTTTCACCTTTTATATCTTTCATTTTTTATAGTTTATCTCTTTTATTTATCTACTATCTCCAATTGTTTTAAATTCATTGTTGTATTTGTTATCTCTGTGAAGCTCATTAAGATGTCGCTTGTACATTGTATTTAAGAATAAAGTATTATTATCATAAGTATTGTTAAAATGCCTGTTCTTATGATGATACCTTTGTTCATGAATATCGTAATGCAATTGTATGATGAAGTTTTAAACAAATTTATGATCGTGTAGACGAAGCTTTTGCTGGCGTGTATATTGCAATGAGCGAACCCCGCTCCCTAGACTGCAAAAAAGCCCCAGACCACGTTAGTTCTACTGGAGATCAACCGAATCCTCCCTATTCGCTCATGTTTGTATTTGTGGATATTTTACCCGAGTGTTGTAGCGCTCTTTGATGGATGAGTTGGATATGGGGAATGCTTTGCTCTGCCTCCAAATACTTTAGGATATTTTGACGACGACACTAATTAGAAATTCCATCCCCGAAACAATGTTTAGACTAAGTGTGGGTAGCCACAATAGAAAGATTTAAACAGTTTAAGCAAAAACTTAATTTTCATGTGTAAAAGAACATCTGAATATCAGCAATATTGTGAAATTTTCATTCAGTTCGGACACGTACTTTTTAAGACATCGACAAATGAAGTTACTAAATTTGTGACCCAAAGTGAACTTGGGGCAAGCAGACTCATTGACTCATTTAAAATAAAAGACATTTGTTACCGGGGTTTTCATCAGCAATTTCCTGCGATGAGAAAGTGTGATAGTACATTTGTCCTTGTTGCACAATCGTAGCTCTGAAAGCAAAAAAATAAAGGATTTAATAATTTATCTCAACTGACCAAACTATATATATATATATATATATAAAGTGTCTAGTTTAAGAAGGCTGAACTATTAACATGATTCGTTCATTTAAAGGATAAAGCAAACTCCATTTAAATGTGTGCAATGGACGCTGTAAAAATGTTTTGTTGAAGAGAAGTTGGTATTTTGCAGTCACGAAGCCACACACAGTATGAATCTTTAGACCGTTGTCAAGGCGTGTTGTAAAACGTACGACATGTGTGAAGTGAAAAGGGTATCTTTGTCGTTACCAACTTAATACTATCTTGTTCACAAAATGGTCTTAACAAAATCTATAATTTAACAAACTTGTGTTCTAAGCATATCCAAATAAAACTGGAAACATAGCCTACAGCAATACCTATCACAAAGGCTGGTGCTATTGCGCATGGCGCTATTACTTGTCTGTAAAATTAGGGTCCGCTGCCGCATAATTTATAACATTAGCCTACGCTAAACTAAGCTTTAACTTGGTTGTGACTTCAAGACTGGTCAATGCCTAACATTACTCCTTTGTCAGAAAAGCTAAAGATAACAGTTTTTCTTTTAACCAATATTGCCCAGTGCCATTTTAATGCCACGTCCCTTCACTTTTGCTGGGAAGAGGAATGTAGCACAATGTGCTCTTATTGTCTTGATATGGCATTCCATTGGGTTTATACGTTAATGACAGTATTAAAAACATTTGCATCAACCAATATTTAGTAATATCCTTACACGTTTAAGTTTTGTTATCTTCAACAGGCGTCGATATGTACCTGTTTTTAAGTACAGAAATAACTAGTTTATACAGTTGATCCTGCTTTGGTCTTCCACCATTTTACCCAATCTACTTTATTTTGCCCCCAGAACTTTTACAACATATTATGCAACCCTTAATTAAACCCAGTATTATTCAATCGTGACTTAGTCAAATGCTATGATGACGTTCATACACCCGACAATTGCGTTTGTGGCAACACTCACTGCAACAACGTGATCTGATGTGTGGTTCATCCTGGTCAAAATAAGGTCATTAAATACCCTTGGTCTAGTTCAGGCAGCAAAGTTTGCAAATTCTAGGCTAACAAAGGTTAAACTTATATATTGGTCATCTTTCCAGACTGAAGAAAAATGTTTAGCTTTCTTTGTTTCTCCGTCCACTGCTTTGACCTTGGAATAGAGATATTGTTTCTCAAGACCATGTAATATTGGCCAACTTTCTTCTCTTCTCGTACATTCAAATTGGGGAAAACCAAGAGATAATGTTTAAGCACAAATGCTTGTCAAGTTGAAGAAAAACAAAATAGTGTTGGTCAATGTTCACTTTAGGACGTCATGTAGGCTTGCCTTAAGGTACTTTCTCCGAAAATGTGCCCACTCTGTCTGCTGTTTTAGAACTAAAAGTAAGGAAAGAGAGCCACCTTTGTCTACATGCCTTGAAAAAATCTTGCCATGGGTGGCACCCTTTTCAAATTTTTACCACAATGCATTGATATCCTAACCGGCAAATTTAACGGAGAGGATTGTTTAGCATAACCTGTAAATTTCGGTCGATTCCAGGAAAAGAGACAGTGGCATATATAGGAACATTTTAGCTAAGAGAACAAAAAAAGTAGTTCACCGCCCAGTTTTTGAGATAATGAACAATTCTGCTGAGCCTTTTGTACTAAGCTCAATTTATAGATTTCATCCATAGACTTGACACAGGTTGCGTACACCGTTTGCCACGCAAGAGTGGGCAAGTGTTACATGCCAGCACTTGTATTCTTCAACACGCCTGTGAAGGTTCCCTGTGTTTCGCTCTATGGGCTTAAACCGTTATCTGATGCTTGAATACACAAACATCGTTTAAAACGATCGACGGCTGCAAAGTTTGACACTAAATGCTCATAAATATTCATGATCTGAGCCCGGGCCAGTAGCCACGGGGGCATTTCGGGGCGATACCCCCAAATATTTCTGCCCCCTGATGAAAATTGAAACTGCATAATAATTAATGTGGTGGAATCTTTTATGCCGTTGACATCCAGCCTACGGCCTTATTCTAAACTGCTGTAGTTTTTAATCTTACTCTGAATTTACACAAGTTGAATAAAACCCCTTAATAAACTTGCATCATTTTATAAGCAGCAATTAATTTTAAATAATAAATAACTTAAGGGGACAGGGCAAAGTAAATGGATAATTTGTTGTTCTTCATTTACGACTAAATGGATCAAAATCTTTCGTTAAAGGCCTCGATTTGTACACTCCTTAATTACCTATAATATCTGAAGATTGAGATAGCAACTTCAATTCAATAAGCATGGATGCCTGTATTTGTTCATGAATCGAGGACTTTGATATCGGTTTCGACCATTTGAGCCTCCAGTGGTCAACACAACTTTCAATCATGTACTGAAGAGTGAAAAAAGAAGCGCACCAAGAACCAGTTTTACTGTCTTGATTTTAAATAGTCTTAAAATTATAACTGTTCGTTTTATATATTTCAGAGACTGAAGTAAATCTGACTTGTAATTAAAAATGATCGTGCTGACTCTAAAAGACCGTTGGTCGTTAAAAATTTGCTTCAACAAGAAATTCTTAAACTTTACTAATAACTACATTAAAAAGTGGTAGTACAAACATATATGAAAACATAAAAACTCACACAAATCGTATATTTCCAACCGATGGGTCTGGGGCTCTGTAGGTGAGCGTCAACGGAAACTGCTTGTTGTTTGTTTTTACAGTGCCCAAGGTACTTCCCTGAGTCCCGCAGTTGTAAAACCTGTAATTTCCATAGTTTGAAATCGTTTGGCCATTCACTGACGTGAAAATACCTACTGCTTGTGTGCTTCCGGCAGTAGTCCTCCTAGCTTGAACTATTATTTCTCGAAAATTCACTACAGCATTTCGCCGTTTTGGTTTGTACGTCACTGAAATTGAACGGTAAAAAGTGAGTGATATTGAAAGGAAGTTAAAAAATCGTTATCAAAACTTAGAAAACAAATTTAACTCAAACAGTGTTGATTTCTCTTGTTACACAAATCAGGTATTTTTTCATTTCTTAAACGCTCGGTTTTCAGAACAAACAGATCATGATCATTATAACTTTTTTGACTTTGACCTAATTTTTGTAGCCGAGATCTGTGTTTTTAGAATTTCGGTTGTAAAAGATACGTGCTAAAATTTTCCATGACAATGTAGACCGTTTGAATGTAACGCCACATGGTCATCGAATCTAAGTGCCCCTTGGACTGAGGTTGGGTTGTAACTTACGAAGGTGTACATTACAAACATTCATTTTTTGTCCTCTGACCTTAAAACGGGATCGGTAGTCAAGCAAGCGGTGAAGAATTCACTCAACATGACTCAACGGTGTGATGTGGCCGGAGATTGAGTAAATAAGAGAACGCACACGACTGCAAAGATTTTCCTAAATGCAATGACCAATTTCATTATTAATGTTACTTTTACCACGAAACGCATATACGTAACACAACTCATGTATTGAAATGGTCATATTTTACATTACGTTTCGTATATTGTAATGTTTTAGGTAAAGATCTTTTTCGATGCAAGGGTCGTTCTACATTTTAACTTCTGCTGTCTTTCTCATGACGTTAGTGGAAATAGAAACCTGTAAACAGGCTACAAAAGTCGAAGTGTCACTTTTTTATTTTAGCATGTTAACAATGATCCTTGAAGGTCACTTTAATACGCTTACCTGCCCTTTTTTTAAGTTTCTCCAAACAAAGACCCAGGACGCAAACGACGAAATTAACTTACTGCTAATGAATTAATTGTAAGTGACTTTTTCAAAAAAATTTTTAAAAGGTAATACCTGTTATGATCGAACCAGCGGAATAAGACTGTGAAGACACTTGTACTTTAAACGGTGCATCTGCATTATCCTGTGGATCATTATAGAGCCGGGGATTCAGATTCAGACAAGAATTTTCATCCAACACAGGTTGTCGTTGTGCGCGAATTGAAGGCAAAAGAGCAGCAACAATCAACCAAGCTACTGACGTCCTCGATAGGTTTACCTTCTTCGCTGCCATTTTGTACTATCGGAGGAGTAGATGAAGCGCAAACAACCACCACAAGATTTTGAACGAATGGTTATGTAGCAAACCTGAATTTATTTTTATAGTGTATCTAGTATTATTAAACACAAATTCTTAACATTTTTAAGATTCATTGTTAGCAGTACACCCTTCTCCTGAGTATTCTTAATTTATAAAAGCTTTATTGCAAACACTCATAATTATTTATAATTAGTCTTTGTTATCCGTATGCTCATTGTGCTTTTTGCTGAGGTCATTTGGTTTTTGAACCTTTGGGGCTGTTTTACGATTTCAGATGTTTTTCTGTGCACTCATGTACAGAATATGAATCATCTTTTGAAAACATTCCATAAACTAAGGGCAAAAAGTCACGTGTCCTCGATGTGCTTTTAGTGAGATAATTATTCTTTTGAATACTGAGGCTGTCGGACGTTTCACAAATTAAAGACAAAAAGTCGCAAACAGTTTTTCGTAAAATAAGGGTAGTAGTGCAGCGGCTAAGGACCAAATTATGGGTGAATTGTTCACCTTTTGACAAAATCATAAAAATTTCCTCATATGTACTTTCAAGTACGCTAAATCATATTATGCTTGGTACCATTACGTGACTGCCGCCATTTTGAATTTAAAAATGACTGCCATTGGAATATATTAGTTAGGATACCTCAGCGTCTAGACAACACACAAATGAAAGTTAAAATGTCAATACCTACATTTGTAGTGTGTACAAATTCATTTTTGTGAATACAATATTATCCGATGGTCGGAAGGGGATCGAACGGTCAGCAAGGCGACGTTTGTCTCTCTCACATACAGACAGTTACAACGTCCATAAACTTACTTTGACTGAACGCTTGTTATTCACTGTGGATTTGTCTAGTCTCTATACATCCATTCCCTACCATGCTGCCTTGTCAGCTATCTGTCATAACCTGGATCAAAGGCAAGATCCCCCAAATACCTACAACTACTTTTTTTTCGCTTGACGGGACTTGTTCTCACCCAAACTGTTTTCAGTTCAACGGACGCTTTTTTCGTCATATTATAGCAGAGTTGTTGAATCGAGTCGCTGACTTGGACTCGAGTCAGACTCGGGTCGCACTTTTTCTTGACTTGCGACTTGACTTGACTTGAAGACAAATGACTTGCGACTTGACTTGACTTGAACATATTTGACTTGGCGACATTAAATGAAAAACTTGTCGCTGTGTGTAGCATGAACTTTTTACCAAAAAAATTAAGTAACAACAGATTGCAAACTTTTCCTTCATTTATTCGAGAATGCATTGTGCCGCGAGTGAGACGGATACTAAAAAGACACTCAAGGGTCCAAGAAGGACAGCTGTAATGCCGCACTATAATTGAACTAATCACACAGACCCACACAGTATAGGTCTTCCTTGTAAGGCTCGCCCCTTATTACAAACACACGTCGAGTTTAAAGTTAGTGCACACCAGTGCTTCCCAATCTTTTTCGGCTTATCGCCACTTGCACCAGGGAGTTATCCTTGCTTGACCAGAATGGTATTGAGAAAACTCCCTCCCCTCATGCTTCAAATATAAATGAAAATAAAAGAACACCCTATGTCTATAAAATATGAGTGACAGGAAAATGAAACTACATGGTTTGAAAATGAAGGGTATTTAATAGGTTTTGTATGTGTGGATCAAGGGAATACAAATCGATTGGGGTTCACTACGTGATGGCGAAGCCGAACTCACGATCGACGAAGTAGTGATGACCTAATGAGCTGTAAGCGTCGTTCTCAAGAAAAAGCACCCCAATTACACAATGTTAAATGCAACTTCCTGGCATCTGCCAATCAAGTTTAGAACCAGAGTAATACTTGTTGACCTCATTTTATCTGAACTTTATGAACACGTATTTGAGAGCACAGAGGGAAATTTTCAGTATCTTTTAAAACCCCTGTCTATATAACGAACTGTAATTTCCAAGAGGCCCCTGCTGCACTTAGCATTCCCCCCCCCCCACCTTATGAATAGCAAAATTGCTAAGTCATCAACAAATTTCCATATTTGTATGCAGTCCTACGGTCCACCATGATCATACACGTACGCCTTGGTCAATGAGAGGTAATCATGGCATCCTAAACGGTGCTTCTGAAATCTTTCCGATAAAATTTAATAAAACAGTGTTACTCGTCATGAATCTTTTACAGCAATAGCAGGCATACCTCCACTTTGTTCTTACCATTTTAAGCATACATTCAGTTTAATGGGTTCACGGAAAACCTATTACTACATGGAAAAAAGATTAACACATTTATGCAGGGTAGCCACAAAGCTTAAAAATGTTGAGTGACGCTGTGTTTGAGGAATACTCTTTTACTCTGAAAACGGTCCAATTTCCATCATGAGAACTTATTTTTTCTTATTAAATATGTTGTTAATAGCTACTAAGTGGTTAAGCTTATATGGTCCCGCCATTAACTGTCCTAAGAAGTTGTTGCTTGAATGTTCCTTAGAATAAACAGTATGGACAGATTATGGTTCGTAAATCCCCCCCAAAAATGTCCAGGTGTGACTTCTAAGTTTGGATTAAAATCTGTTATGATCTTCAACCTGATCTCCATATCTAGGGACTGCAGTTTAGTATATAGGCTTATAAATTATTTTTTTTTATTTTGAAATTTATGACTTGTGACTTGACTTAACTTGAGCAAAAATGACTTGTGACTTGACTTGACTTGAAGGTAAATGACTTGAAACTTGACTTAAAGGTAAATGACTTGGGACTCGACTTGACTTGAGAAAAAATGACTTGGTTACAACTCTGGATTAAAGGAGTAGCTATGGGAACCAAAATGGGTCCTTCTGTTGCCTGCCTAACCATGGGCCACTTTAAACAACAGTTTCTCTCAGTATGGTGGCGCCCGCCCTGTCTTCTTCTGTGGTTTTCCTTGACCTTCAATTATCTATTTGCGACCGTAAAATTAAGTGAAACCTTCATAACTACCTTTTGTATCCATCTAATCATCCCAGATCCTATGCGAAGTCCATCCCATACTCATAACTTTTGAGGGCAAGAAGGATTTGTTCAGAAGATTCTGATTTTTCCACAGCGTCCCGAAATAGAGTATCTTTCTTTGAGAAACGTCAATATCCCACTAAAATCCTCTCTGGCGCTCTTCATAGAATCCAAGGCATCAACAGAGCATATTGCTGGTGTAATTTATTACAGCAGGAATTTTTCCTATAGTTAGTGGTTCTGCAAAATACATAACTTGACTGGCTTTCGAAAGACTCAGGTTTACCAGACCTCAGTTTTCGAAGAAGCACAAGGCCCGTGGCTAGCTGGCTCTGTGCTTGCTGGTTCCCGACTAAACTGCCTCACATTGAGGAAAAACACAAGTGTGTGGCGATGGCTGGCAAATTGTCAGAAGGAACGTCATACTAGGGATAATATGGGTAGCTTACTACAGCAGTTACGTCATAAAATACATGAGTGGGGAACAATTATCCATTTTAAGGGCCATGTTGATGCCATGTGCGAGCCACTGGTTCTGTAATCGGCAAGTGAGGTCAATTCTTTCCCCATATTGCTTCCATCCAGGTTCCCCAAGGTTCAGGCCCTGGTGATATCGAGTGGTCTGCTTTGAGGACTACATAAAACTGAAATCGTTCAAAACAGTTTCAGGAGTTGTTCCTCTGTTGTCTTAACAAGTGGCACAGGGAGGCCTCTAACCAAGACTCCGTCTCCTAATTGTGTTTATGACATCTAATTTTGCTGTGTCGGCCTGCTAAAATCAAAACACTGCCCATGAGTTGGGTAGCTGCTCACCTGTTTTTAGCGGAACCAGTAATGAGTATCTGTCACTGCGGTGTGAGCTCCCTCCCACCTATGACAGTGGAATAACGTGATATATTAATATTAATGGCCCCATAAGGTTAGTTAAAGGTTGTGTGACATGAAAATAACAAAGTTGGATATTTGTTGTAAAAAGCATTAAAAATCCAGAAAATAGCCGCAATTCCCATTAAAATCCATCAAATATTGA
>WURT03347743.1:0-24018 GCA_009936505.3 Holothuria glaberrima | reverse complement strand
ACTGCCGGCCCGCCGTAGGGCCAACGGCGGTAACCGCCGGCGTGCCGAAGTCGGACCGCTGGACAAATCTACGTCGGTCCGCCGGCGGTTGCTGCCGTTGGCCCGCCGGCGTTGCCGCCGTCGGGCCGCCATCCGGCCGCCGTCGGCTTGCTATCAGGGCAGTTACTGTACAGTAGGATAATAATGGCAATGGAGTACGTAGCCTAGCTGCAGACTGTGGTATTGTGCAAGACACACGTTCGATGTCAATTTTGTCAAAAATCCGAGGAATAATACTAGAACTTTCAAACAAACCTCAATTTAGTCCCTTGAGAAAACAAAGACAGCCAAAAACCTTAGTATCTCTCTCCCTACCTCTTTTCGAAGTGTTAAACGATGTCATGCATGTCATACCTGTTACCGGTGTTGCTCGATGGCACAGAAGACAAATGCTAACATTTTTTCTTTCTTTGAACTTTACAGATAAATCCATAATTCAGCGGAATTAACGATCAAAAGGACCTGTGAGAGGAATGTACACCCCATGCGAATACCACTACTCACTCAGCCCTTCATTCAGGTTTGAAGATGACTAGTGAAATGAAGCTCAAGCCCATTTCTTATTTTTGGTTGTACGTCTCCAGACATGTCCAAGTCTCTGATCAGCTCTCGGCTCTGTGCATTTAGTAGTGACTAAAAACTTGGAATGCACAACCGTGTTCAGACTAATGGGCTAACAGGATCGATAAATTCCTTAGCGCCTGCTTCAACTTTTTCTGCGAACTGCAGTCTAAAAGTAAGGGCGAGTTTTCAAAGAGGGTCAAGAACTACAGTGGTTCTCGATTACAGCAAGCTACATCCTAAATTCACCAAAACTAATCCATTAGTAAAAGTTCGCTGAAAATTTTGAAACATTTCAAAGGGGGTTACAACCTATTTTCTTGTGGTGATCCAGACGTAGAAAGTAAACCAAAAATTTTAGCGCGACCTATAACCTGGCTTTTTAGTTAACAGAATCACTCCCTTATTATCTTTCGCATATGTTTATATTGTCATTTTTAAGGCACAGCGTAAATGGTCTAAGCAACTAATTATATTTTCGCAAAGTGGGTCGGGCCAAAGAGTGTTTGGAGAAAGTGGTTCTTTTTTCGGAGCATTGGAGGGTTTTAACATTTGTAAGAGTCAGTGTGAGGTACCTTTTTCCAGGACGCTTCACAATTTCCTAAGTGCACTAGTTCAACATGAAAGTTTTGAAATCTCTAACATGCAGCGAATTGACCGTGGGTTTTACAAAAATTGGGGAAAGAGATTTCAGTTGTTAACCACATTTGTCACAGACTACCAGCTTATAGAGGGGGGTTATTAGTTACGTCAGTGAGGTCATTCCATAAAACTGCTAAGGATTGGAGACGTAGGGAATATTAGTAAAAAAGATATGTGCTAGTTGCTAACTTTGCACAAGAATAATATTTGAGTTTAGGGAGTACTTCACAGCAACATAATGAAAAATATTTCGACTGCAACTTTGAAAAGGGGGTGATAAGGAGGGGGGCTGGGAGACCCCGTGTAAGTTACCACAAAAGATCATAGTCTCTTCTCTCCTGTTGAAGATATTCAAAGACTGCAAAGACTGACAGCAGAATTGATTATGGGCATGAGACTTGGAGATACCTTTCCCCTAATACAGAATGGAGTGAGTGAGGTGATTACTCGGCCCAGACTTTAAAAAACAATGATGCAGCGATGGCCGGTCAAGCAGCTATGATAAATTGGTCTCTGAAGTCTGAACGTTATCCATTTAGATATTTTTATCATAGAAAGGACCCGAAACAAATGATACTTTTATGGTTATTAGTTTAAGTGCAATAATTTTCTTACAGATTTCAGCTTCCCCATACTGATGCGACTAAGTTATCAAACCCGTACAAACCTTTCGTATACTAGGAATAGAGTTGCTTAATGAAAATGTGGTCATTTTTATTACAACATCCCGTGGCTACTGTACATGGCAGAGAACGGGCCAATTTTTGAGGACATTGTTTTGAGGGTGAGGGAAAGGAGGAGAGGGGGTTGATAATTGTCACTTTCAAAGTAGAGCGCTACCATCGGTTGGCCGGCATGTAACAAGAAATTGTCTGTAAAAAAGCTCCCCAGATTGTCGAAAATGGTCAAATTAGATCTGAACATTCGTTTCACTCAAATCTGAAAGTTTTAAAAATTAAAGCAAAGTTAAAATTAAACGAACTTCAAGTTACTGTTTCATAAGAGTCAGGCCACCCATGGTCAAGAAAGTCACTTCATCCCTTCCCATAGCCTCCAAAAAACTATAAACCGATTATTTCCATACAAGTTCTATACACTTGTCTGAAAATATTAGTTCTCTTCTTGTAAGGCTGTAAGTGCGGAAGACGTACTCTCCTACATGTGTTTAGAAAGTACAAACAATTTATTTTTAGTTTCGGCAAAAACAGTCTCTGTTTATTACGCTTTGAAAAAGCGAACGCAGGTCTTCGAAAGTTCCCCTCTCCCTCTCCCGTGTGCTACCATGGTGTTTCTACAGCAGTAGTATGGCAGACCATTTTGAACCTAGACCCGCATTTGGAGGTGCACGATTGAGGCCTGTGCAAGGAAGACTCTCTTGGAACATTTCATTCCTCTTGCCTTTGCAGTTTTGTATATTCTCCCTACTGCCATGGTGTTACTACCAGTGGTGTATTTAGAGACTATGGGGGGGGGGTAATGAGCCCCTCACTGATGCCAATTTTTAAGTGCTTCAGAATATCAATTTTTAAGGACAAATTTTTACTTCAAAGGTAGCACATGTAGCATCAGATTGCATGTAAGGACAACATTTTTTTTTTTCAAAAAAGACCCTCCCCAAGCTGTCGGTCACAGACCATACTGCATGGTTCCCGTGAAATAAATCATGGTTGCCCCGCTGGTATGCTACGATATTACTGATCTCAATAATTCGGGAAAAAGTTGAAAACGCCACTAGAGCGTTCCCCTAAACTTGAGAAGTCGCTTGCAATATGTGTTATATACAAAAAATAAAGAAAATTCGTGGCGTATGCGTCTGTAATGTAACATGGTACTTAACGCAGGTCGTGGTTAACTGCAAGAAGACTATCAAGATGAAGGAAGTCGAGAAGTGACACCAGGTAAGAGAATAATACCAGAGTTGTCAGTTTTGTGACACAATCGCTTAAATTGGCAACCAAAGTTGCCTTAATATTTTTATAAACAGGGAATTTTGTAGCGACGATTGCAACTTTGTTGGTACTTCTTCTGTTCTTGCAACTTTGTGGAGGACAGCTTTAATTAAACACAACACTGAAGATCTTAAACAAAGTGTAAGTCAAAAAAGTCGTTGCTGTTTACTTCACTTTGAAGTTCACTTTTTAAGATATTATTCCCTGAAATGAATGGAATATGCAAATTTCTCCCTGGCAAATTCGAAATTCTTGACTTTAAAAACAATGGGGAAAAGCGAAAACGATGAAATTGGCAACCCTTTTATAATATGAACCGGAAATGGACGACATGAGCAACACAATAAGTACTGGACAAGATGAGCCAGCTCCGCACGAAATGAGAGTTCAACGAAAGTGTGTTAGCAGGGTTATACCTTAGGTTTGGCATGTCTACCCCCCCCCCCCCAAACTACTTATGGTTGGGTCTAAATAAGTGTTGGTTTTTCACCCTCCAGTAAAGCAGCGATTCTTTTAGCTTACAGGTGGGTTCACTTGGCGGCCCTCTCCATATATAAGGCACTCAAGGGAAAGGGGGGGGGATCTCTCTCTCCCTCTCTCCCTCTCTAGTGGCACATGTATAGCAGACCGGCGAGAGTAAGATAAGGTAACAAATTGGAGGCCGGGGCAGGAGACAGCGTCGGTGCAGGGACGGAAGGTTGTAGCAGTGGGAGGCGGGGACAGGGGTGCAGGGAGGGATGTTGGGGCCGCGGGAGGGAGGCTGGGGCAGGGAAGCTGGGTAATGGAGGCCGGGGCAGGGGACGGCACCGAAGCAGGGGAGGAGGATGGGCAGGGAGACCGGGCCGGAGGCCTCAGCATGGAGCAGGAGCAGGGAGTCCGCGGAAGGGAGTCCGTGGCAGGAGACGGGGCCGGTGTGGACCGGTACAGATAATAGCCGTTTTTTGGCATGTTGTTTTAAGTTGTTATCTTCATGGGCCAATAAATAACACTATTAAATCATGTTGTTTGGAAGCAATACCAATAATGTTACAAATGTAAAGTACGGTAATAGCCTAAAAAGGGCACCTACTGGCGATCTGGGTCCGTCAGGGGGGGGGGGGGAGACCTCCCCTCACTGTAAGGAAGCTGCACCACTGTTTAAGATGTTATTGGTGAGACTGAGAGGTTAAAGAATAATACAATATAATTCCCGTCTTTGCCTTGTTGATGTACAGTAAAGATAATGTTTCTCCTTCGCATATATAGAAATCCATTCTAGAACCTATTCATATGTTTGAAAGTATTTCTATCAGGGAACAACATATACAACATTTCTTAATTTTATGTAGATTTTAAGATTTGATCATTGTTTTACTGCATATGAGTTCTATGGCCTAAGTTTGGATTATTTTTTAAATTAATGTTATCTCGGGCTGTTCTCAGACACGGATAATCACACTGTTTTGCACAAATTTTTTAACTGAATATGGTGAGGTTGGGGCTAAATCACGACCTCGGCGATTTAACATAGATATCCAAAAATTTAGGTATCTTCCCCGAGTGTACGATGTCTACAATCGGAATATTTGATAGCATAATTGACCACTATTGTATAAATTAAGGGGAAAATTAACACATTTCCTTTTAGGACTTTTTTAGGTAAACCATGTAATATCACTTTCCTGGTTCAAGTAATATGAGAGCAAGAGCTACACCATTCACCATACCACGACTTAGCCTTCATTCAGGTTCAAGTTGGCTTGATAGTTGCATATAATGCCAGCCATTTGTTGACTTTTGATTGTCTGACTCAAGATGTTGTCAAAGGAAGGAACTCTTTTGTTATCGACTCTCGGGCAGAATGTTTGGTACGAAGTTATTTAGGGAAGTGGTTTAAAACTGGGGATGCACCCTCGTCCGTCCAATGCATGGGGACGTAAAATGGCGCTCCACCAGGTGGAACGATTAGTTCACATCTGCACTTGCTCACAATACCCTCAGAACAAATTGAAGGTGAGACTTTATCCAAGGTCATCTCGTACAGGAGCCGCGATAAGTCTATGTTATTCACCTAAAATTGTGAAACTGGTAAAACATCGAAACTTAAAAAACACATTTTCGGGTTTTTAAAACTTGGTAAAGTGATCTTATTTAGAAACCAGCAATCTCTTACTTAGCCCTGAAGAATATTCACTGCCAAATTATCGTTCCGAATTTGCCTAAATTCACATTCAGCACTGAACGTTTAGAAGTTTGAGCATCTAAATAGTATGAACTGAAACATTTTATGGCGTTTTAGGAACAGGCGCTGTTCAAAGGGGAATAGGGGGCTTTAGCTCCCAAAATTCCCCTAGTCCCCCCACAAATTGCGCAAAATTTCATATGAAATAGAAGTGGTAAAGACATCGACATGGATATGCTCAGAAAATATTCTACACGGCTTTTTATCAGGCCTGTAGTAGCCAGTAAGTTCTGTAACAATTCGTTCTGTAACTTTAAAAAAAATTGCTCGCTGCGCGCGCTTTCATATTTTGTTCTATCTAGGGGTAACGCCCGCCGCTTCAAACATATTGAATTTATTCAACGTTTCCACAAATAGTGTTCTTCCGTATTGGCGTGATACTCAAGAAACACGAAAAGAATCGTTGCGAAGTTCTGTGCTCTTTTTATATGTTTTGGAAGATTCTTTCTTCAGCCTTGCCATCCGGGGCAAACATACTTTGCAAATAAAAATATTTTTCAGTTTCGTCGGGAGCCTTAATGGGTACGATAAAGAATGTGATCCGCGACGGTAACCATGCAGTCGCCCCAGCAAATTCCTTGGTTCTGCCCTTAAGTAGGGCAGACTTAAAGAAAAAAAAATCCCTCAAAACTTTTTCAACTTTCCTTAATCAGTTAATGAAAACAAAAATCTAAAATCTTTTTCAAATACGACCTCAAATTTTAGGCGCGCTTTGCGCCCCTATATGTCGGTTTCAGCAACTTTGCATTTGTCGGGGTTTACAGTAGCTGGCCCCCAGTCAAGGCGCTTGGCTCCAATGTCGGCAAATCGTAGTACCATCCCTGGCTAAATCTGCATGCAGGGATTTCCTTTGGGCAATGAAGTATGTTATACACTCAAATTTTGGCGCTCTCCGCCCGCAATTCTCAAAATCCACTTGTATTCACTTATTGACATTAGGCACAAAAGTAACAGTAAACTTTTCTAGCATAAACTAGGTGTATTCTTATTCAGAATCATCCCCGGGGCCCATGATAGCATGTCCCTCACTGTCCAAAAAAAAAAAAAATCTTCGTCTACGCTTGCGCTCTGAACAAGCACCATCATGGCATGAGCATCCTTTAATCATTGCTTAATCCACCCACGGAATCATGGGAACTGGGAGTATAAACAATAACCTGACCTCACTACTCCTTTATACTTCCAGTTTCCATGATCCTTTGTGTGCATTTACTAATGATTAAAGTCTGCTGTTTGCTGTTGCGTTCGATCACTTGTGAGACTTTCCTCAAATTCCACGTCTCTGTATCTCAAGAGGAGGGGAAAATCGCGGCCAAGGAAGGGGAATTTTTCGCCTAATTAGAGCGCCCGTTCATACGTAGGACAGATTTCTTTGAGCTAAGATCCTTGCAGGGCTTGAGATATCATCCCCTGTGGTTCCTGCAAACTGCCGTCATCTGTTGGCGCCACTAGCTACAAACATAGTCTTCTTCGGTGCCCACCTTTGCGGTAACGGAGCCGCCTATGTCAGAATTCCTGGTCACGGGCCTTCTCTTTATGCGGTTCACCAGGGTCAGTGGCAGCATAGCCTCCAAATTATGTCTCTAAAACCGCTTCTGATTAGGAAGGTGTTATGGCCAAATTGGAAAGATAGTTCTTGCGACTCCAAATAACTATCGATCAGAGCAAAATGTCAGAACTGTAAAACACTTCAGCAAAACCGCTGTTGAGATTCACGTACTTCGATCTAGTTAAAGTAATGAAGCGTACAGTGCTTTGTTCTGCATTTTACGAGAGCGCCACCTTAAAAGAACATCCTTGTTAAATTCTTCTACGCAGACACTTCTAACTTCATGTAAATAATCCAACTTTGAGCTCAAGTTGTTCCCAAAACCTCATGCTGGGACAGGCAAAGCACAGACATTTATCACTGCTAATTACACTCAAGGAATCCTGGAAACTTGGAGTATAAACAACAGCCGTGACGTCACTGTCTAATGTTTATACTCCCAGTTCCCACGATTCTAAAGGCGCATTTAGCAATGGTTTAAGTCTGCTATTGGGAGTCTGTTGACATTTGGTAAAGTCAACGAGATATATATTTGTTCATCTCAGATAAGATGACTTCAAGATAAAACTTCAAATAACGCTATATCACGGGGACGAACATAAACTTTAAAATGCTTAACAAACATGCTGTCGAGGTGAAGGTCCACAATATGGATAAAGACTTCTTTTGTAAAACAGATTTCCTTAGGTTACATGTTTACATATATAGGTACAGGAAAGTCCACAGTCCATAGTTAAGTTTAAGAAAACATGTCGCAGAAAAAGGCAGTCTCGCTTGGAGGCGGGGAGTTTTGAGGAATAACATATTTGGATATGGTTTTAATTGCACGAACTGCTTGTAGTATGTCAATTATCTTAGATTTCTTATCTGAATTGTAAATAATAAAACGAAACTACTGCCTAGCATGCGTGACAGTTCTTATTTGCTTCTAAACAAATGATATTCAATGCATGTACAGACTTTTATTCTTCAACACTGTCGTTAAGCTCGGCCGAACAAGCAATGTAGGCTTTTGGTGCAATTAACAAACTGACTTTAAATCATTCCTCATTTTCTTGGACAGCGATTGTTAATGTAACTACTTTTGGGTAACTCCACAAGGAAAGAAAAAAAGGGGTACGTATAATCCCATTTTTTTGGACATGAGCCCATTTAATTTTATTTATTTACACAGTTAATTTGGCTTTGAGGCCCTTTTGTCTCCCCCAAAAATTCCATACAAATCCCCACTACTGACAGTTTCTCTAGATTATGAAAAGGTACAACGCTAACATTTAGTGCAGATACCTTTCACTTATCATAGTTTCTGTCGTTCCCACACAAGTAAAACTTTAGCATTTAACCTATTTTAGGGAGCGCTTTCAGAGTTCCCTCGGTTTTAAAAAAGTACATAAAATGACTGTATTCCCACTTGAGTAGGGGCAAAAGATCAAATTGGAATCTGACCTGGAGCAAAACATCAATTTGCTAGACCGGGTGGGAAAAAAGTGTTTAGTATCAGTAGGGAGTTGTTATTTGGATGGTAACTCCCTGGTATCAGAAAGAGAGTGCACGGATGGAACAAAGGTTGATAAAAACACGCGCACACATGACATGCAGACATTCATTTAATGACTCTAAACTTCCTGTAGCTTGAACCCGAAGATACAATGAGTTCTGAAGCAGTGGTTCAAATGGGACATTCTTGATGTTGGACAGCAACATTTGCCAGCTGAATGTAAGTGTACTACACATCAGCGGGGGCAGTACTGGGAGGCCTAAATTTGCACACATTTATTACTCATTACATTATAGGCAAGAGCATAAACTGAAAACGACTCACCATTGCTGAGAGCTCTGACGGAGTCATCGTTACAAACAGGGACTTGGAACAAGGGACTTAACTTGGGGCCATATATGGCACCGACCGTGTGATAGAAGAGCGGGAGGAACCCGCTTTGAGCACTTACAAGGGCGATAGCCCCCTGCAAAATTTGTGGGGGCGAAAGTATGCTTCAGCCCTCACTTTCCAAGGACGAAAACCCCTTATTTGTCTCTCCTGTAAGAAATGTCAAAAATTTGCAGAAATGTACATTAAAATTTGTCCAAACTGATGCACCAAATTGCATCTAAGGACCCTTAAATATCCAACAATTTTCAAAAGAGGAGGGGAACCCCTCTTAGACCCCTACTCCAGGACGGCGATCCGAAACAAGGTTCAGCCCTTAGTCTCATACAGCTTCCTACGCCTATGATCACTTACAAAAAAAAAAGAAAATTGAAACTGACAAAATTGGGCAATAATGGTAACCGTTTTAGTTTTGAAGTGATTTTACAAGGAGACATATATATTACGGCATTAATCTTCACACATGCCGGCCACGTATGGCTTTAGAAGACCAATAAGCAACTTTTGTCATCATCGGTGGTTTGTTTCAGCGTAGTTAATATACACAAACCTCGTTAGGAAACTTCACGTACACCATATACACACCACGTACAAACTGAGGAACTATGTTGAGACCTGCAGAAAAGTGCATCACGTGACATTGACCGTGCACACACGATCGATCGAGTAGCGATATGGCTACATTGAGTATTATGTTTTTCATTTTTGGAAATGACATTAAAGTTGATTCAGGGGTTGAAAGAGGGTTTCAGGAAGCTCGCTAATCAGTAAGTATTTGCGAACTTTCAAATAAAAGAAGAAAACCGCAGTTCCACGTTTCTTGTTTGAGTAGAAGGCTACGTATTCTTTGCAATTTTGCAATGATGTGTAACGTTTCCTCTAAATATCATAGTTCATATAGGCCTACACAACGTGTGAAAGTGAAAGGCCTGTAGGCGGTTCACTAGGCTGACGTTACCAACTGTTATATTTGTAGGAAAAATACAAGATTATGTTATACTTGATACTAAGCAAAAGCTTTTATCCACTCTTTGGAGGAAAGTGAGTCGTTCGGTAATTGACACAGAACCTGTCAACTTCCCCCGTTTGACCGGGAGACTCTCGATCTGCTTTTATCCAGATTCCCCGGTCTCCCAGTTTCATATTCTACCCTCCCGGTTTTCAATGTTCCATTTGCGACATTTCTGAAAGTAGCCAAAACAGTTTGTAGGCTTATTTGAGCAGTTGGCCATATATAAACGTAGTGTATTCTACAAACAGATTCACAATTAAAAATGACAAACGATACAGTACAATGCCCCATGCGGAATAACGAACGACAATCTGCCCGTGCAGGCTGCACAGTTCACACGGCACGCGCCGCTCAGCTGTGCATGCATACAGTGCGGCATACGAGTAAGATGTAACGTTCGTGGAATACAAGAGCATACCGTGCCAAGTTGTAGTTTATAACGCGTCGTATACGGCCGTGTGATCGATCGAGTTGGTTATCAAGCTTTATTTAGTTGAAAATTTCCACAGACCCCCGTATTTTTGGCCCTGAAAAATGTAGATCTCCATATTTTGGGGTTACACAGGTTGACAGGTCTGTTAAAGAGGTTTTATCAATAGCACGTAAAGTAGTAGGCCTATGCTAAGTACAGTGGTAACCGTTCGGTGTTTGGAGGTTTTAGGAAAAGTAACCTGAGCAAACCTTTACAACTTTTCAAAATTAGCGGTTAAGGTTCACAAGAAACTTTCGATGAAATGAGCATGTCCGTACGGCCATGAATTATCTTACCTCGAAGGGAGTGCTCCCAGGGAAATTACCTTGTTAGTGTGTACTAGTACGTTTATAGCTAGCTCCTCAACCAGCGTTGTGCACGCTTAGCGTCACGTGACTACTGAAAATCGGGATCTCAACATAGTCCGTGCATTTCCCCCGAGTTTCCTAACCAGGGTTGTGTATATTAACTATGGTTTCAGTAATTTTACCCAATAAACGTTCGTTATTAACCCTTTTTTGGAAGTGAACATTTTTGAAACATGAAAAACAATAAAAGAATTGTCATACAGCAACGTTTTTCAGCAAAAGAATTTTGCCAACTGATGATGACTCCCCAGTTAGACAGTGTAACATTTCATCCTCCTCCTTTATCACAAACTGGAATCCCCTAATTATTGAAGAACATGCATACGACAGTACGAGCCTGAAAATACATTGAAATCTTGAAGACCCCAATAACATTAATTCACATGACACAATTCACAGTGGTCGAATGAGCCAGTCAATCTCGGTTGAATCTCAAAATGGTCACGAATTGCATACTAAACAATTATGGAGAAATTTTTCAATAGTGCGCACAACTTCATAAATAATATATGATATTTTGAGATGGAAGGGAAGATTTCATCCAAATTTAGAAATACTTTTTTTTAAACCATCTCGATATTACGTGTCATTTTTGGGGTAGGAGGGAGAGATTGGAGACCATGCTTTGCATTTTTTTTGGTGGTGGAGGGGGAGGGGCACTTGCCCACTTCCCCCAGTCCTCTTTGGCGAACCGCTAATGGGCTATTTAAAATGTTTTGTCACACTAAAGGCTACCGCACACTGCACCAATCCCACTACAATGCAACAAACCTCCTTGCGACTACCCGACTGAAGTGAGTCTTTAACGAGTTTGAGACAGTTGTGTCGTGTTTTAGTCGGGTCGCATGCTAGCCGCACATTGAACCAACCAGACTCACACAAAACTGATATATAATTAGAATAAAATGGCGGACAAATCTCTGCCTGAACAAGTGAAAGGGGCAGTGGAAAGGGGGGGGGGAGTAGGCGGTTCACTATCTGACGTTACCAAGTCGGTGAACTGTTATGATTTTCAAGGAAAAATTCCCGATCATGTTATACATGATATAAGCAAAAGCTTTATGAAGTCCAGTCTTTTGGACGAATATGAGTCGTTCTCAAATTGACATTTGGGTGGTTTATGAAAACCAACAAGACCGGTTTCTGTTCCCTTGCTCTATACGACGGAGCTTCATCAGTAGTAGCCTTTAAAACATTGGCTGGGTTAGTCATAAGATTTTAATGCAGCTATAAGCGCATTCAGTAAAGTCGTAACCTCCTATTTCTTCCGACTCTGCAGTAAAACTTGATTACACAAGTTAATTTTCTAGATTTGGTGTCCTCTCTTACGCAAAAAAAAAAGTCGGGAAACAAACGGGATGGATGCAAATGAACTCAAGCATAAGCCGGTCTAGTTGGTTTCTACAAAACCTCTTAATTGTGAATTTGAGAACAACTCACATTCCTCCAAAAGAGTGGAATTCTTGAAGCTTATGCTTATATTATGTATATTAGCATGATCGGATATTTTTCCCTAAAAATATAACATAATCACCGCCTATCCCCCTTTCACTTCATATTGCAGTGCAGTTGCTATTTCAACATATGGGCGGGATTCTACTGTCTTACTGCTATGATGTCTGTGGCTGGCGTCATACAAACAGGGTACCGTTTGCCACAACTCACTAATTTGGACCTCTTGGTCTCATTCCACACGGGGTCACCATTTTGGCATCCCGTACGGTTACCTTATTTCCAAAATGCGTCCTCGTTTGCTCACTGGCTCGACGCAACTCATCTCTTACGCAAGGACTTAAAACTTTGCGACTAATATCAATAATTGATACGCTCGATTTCCTTAAAACTCCTCAAAACTGTTGCAAGTGAGACTGGTCGTAAGCAAATTTTGCTGCATACTGAACCGACGGGATTCAAACCGGACGGTCAGTGGCAAGGATTCTTATTGCGTTGCAGTCGGGTCGGGGCAGTGTGCGGTAGCCTTAAGGATTTCAAAGAGAGAATCTTCATGTTGTTCCCTGTAAAAGTCTGGGTGACTCCCACCTAGATGACTGTATTCCTTTTTATTTGTGCAAATAACTTAAACATTAAGGTTCGTGAAACACAAAGTCTCTACAAAAAGATAACGTTACTGCATAATATCCCTCACTATTTGCATATAGTGAGATAAAATATTTAATACTGTCCCATAACTTCTGCTTTCGAACCTTAGCCGAAGCGGTTAAACATACGATTGCAACACCCGATACACTCTGTAGTGAGTTCGTCAGCTGTCACAACACTGTAACCGTAGCGTTTCAGTGTTAACACAAATATTCCTCTTTAAATGAGAAAGTATGAGAGTAGAGGAAACTTTCCCTTTAAATTTGCATTCCCCAAGAGAACTCATGGCCTTATCTATTTCAAGTTCAAAACAACAGAAAAAAGAAAGAAAAAGAATTGCTCATTGATGTGAGGAGATGTCCTTTCTCCTTCTTAGTTCAAATTCACTTTAGGTTAGAAATTTGGTAATTTTATTGCATATAACCAGGGGCGTCGATTTGATTTTGGAAGTGGGGGGGGGGGACATCTGACCAAAAACTTCTCTGAGGAGTCTATACGTGGACAGGTGGAGGGTACCCAGATGCAAAATGGCCCCAAATGTTTCAATATATGGGGTTACTATGAAAAATGGGGGTATACGTCATTATCCAAGGGAAAAACTGCATGCAGGCTCAGCCAGGGGTGGTGCTTTGATTTGCCGACATGGCGGCCAAGCGCCCTGACTGGGGCCATCTACTCTAAGCCCTGATAGATGCAATGGGTTGCCGAAATGATGTTTACCACCAAAAATAAGGCGCGCGAAGCGCGCCGAAAAAATTGGGGTTATATTGAAAAAGATTTAATAATTTTGTTTTCATTAAGAAAAGTTAAAAAAGTTTGGGTTTTAATATTCTGAATCTGCCCTACTTAAGAGCAAACCAAGAAATTTGATGGGGCGACTGCACGGTCTCCGTCGGTTAGTTAGTTAGTTAGATGAGGTTTAACGGCCCAGTTTACAACCAAGCTTTTTTCCAGTTGTGTCTCACTGGCTTGTTTTCCCTTACTCCATTGCTTATGCGGAGCATCACGCACATCGGTCCTCCCGCGTGAGAGGCGGATGCTCAAACCACTAGACCAAACACGCGGTCTCCGTCGGGGGAGTACATTCTTCATCTTACCCATTCAGCCATTAAGGCTCCCGGACGAAACTGATTTTTTTTTCAACAAATGTTTGCACGATGGTGAGGTTGAAGGAAGAATCTTCCAAAAGATAGGGAAAAGAGGTTACAATTTTGCAACGTTGCGTTTTCGTGTTCCTCTAACATCACGACTACAGTATTTGTGTAACCTTTAACGTTAAATAAATCCAATATGTTTGAAATGACGGGCATTATTTGTTCACCTTCACAATAACACCAGCAAGAGATATTGGGACGACGTTTGTGATATATTACCAATTAGGATGGGGTCCTTTGTCAATTTGATATGAAAGTAGGCTAAAAGAAGTATCACTGGTGGCAAAATGGGGTTAATTAAAGCAATGTTTCGTGACATCATGGGCTTAGAAGTTGGAAGTCGTATACTTAGGCTTTGACTGAGTAAAAAGGCTCTGGGTAAAGGAACGGAAGCGTTGAGCTCCGCTAGCAAAAATTTGAAACTGACCGCCATTTTGGTTATCACTAAGATTGCCTACTGATGGTGCATTACCCTGGCTTGCATAAGGGTTGGACAATGCACACAACACCTAGTATGTCTGGTTTCCCCTCTCCTCTGTGTGATTGGTTATTTATTTTTGACATGGTACTTTCAGCCAATCAGCAACCTATCGCAACGCGTTCAAATACGTTAAGTGTTCAAATAAGCGTCCGGCATTCAAAAATGGAGAAAAGTGTTAAGAATCTTAACACTAGCGTTCAAAACATGCTTCGGACGTCAGGATGCATTCCGTACCCAGAATTTCTCTCAAGGGAGGCCATGTAGTATGTCGTGTGATAGTCGGCCTGGGGGGAGGGGTCTAAGGGGAGTAGGTGTCCCCCTCCCCTTTGACATTTTTGAAAAATTAGGTGTCCTTACATGTAATCTGGTGCCACATATGAAGTAGAATTTGTGTTACAAAAAATTTACGTATTTTTAGAAATTAAATAAAAAAAAGTGGCAACAGGGAGGGGGGGGGTGATGGCTCAATGCCAGCTGCGTACTCCACTGATGCGCTCTTTATCGGTTACATTTTTGCGTTCAAAAGTTGTGTTTGCAGTGAAGGTAAGACACACGCGGCACGCATTATTTTTCCAATGATGTTTGTGGGTAAACCGGATCCTCAGGATTTTGCAAAATGTGTTTGAAGTCAAGATTAGGGTTTAGAAAACGGGCTAAGGATACCCTATCCTTGGCAATTGGCTGCTGCTGATCACATGGTGACGATAAAATTGAGGTATAATGTCCATAAAGTGTTTTTTCAAGAATTGGCATAAATTATGCAGTGTTTTAGCTAGGACTTTTCTCAATGCGACATTTACTGATCTGTGGCCTGGGGAGGGGTGTTCCCCTCCCCTTTGAAAATTTTTGGAATTTGAAAGGTGCCTAGATCGCAAATTGTGCAATTCTGAGTGTATTTCTGCCCTAATGAGGAACCAAAAAATCTTGGTGATAAATATTTTACTACATAAAAATATTGCGCCGCGGCCTTTATGCACGGAATAAGTCTACTTTCTGAACTTCGAGATGAAAGTAGGGTAGTAAGGCTCGGGGGTTAAAATAAAGGCTTGTGAATTAGGAAGTCCTGTCGCAATTAAAGGAGACAAATATTATATGCTGGCAGCAAGGAATTGGCAAAATTATTCTGATGAGGCTGACTCTGCCAAAATTTAAACCCGCATAGAATTTGCTTGTTAGATTTTTTGTGCGATATTTGAGGTCGTTAATGCGACATTGTCTCACAAATAGGGCTGGCTAAAACATTGGTCATATGACCTGAAATAGCGCGCCTATTCGGAAGCTCAAATTCCCTTTCTTTCCCCGAGTTGCTGACGGACTCGGTCACTCGTCCAATTACACCGACGGCCGTTAATACGGCCGTCACATGCTTGATGAATTTGCCGACGGGCCTTCAACTTGAATGGGTCAATTAGATGAACAGCCGAAAATCGAAATAGCCGATAACAGATTGGCCGCGCGTTCCCGTTTTCTCTGTTTCTATCTCTCTTTTTTTTCTTTCCATTCTCCGTCTTCCCTTCCACTCCCTTCCTTCCCCTTTCCTTTCCTTTCTTCCCTCTTCTTTTCCTTCTCTCCCTTTTTTCTTCCCCTCTCCCCTTTTTGCCGACAGACCGAAAATTTGCCGACGGCGACCACGTATGGGGGGGGGGTGACACCCCCACAACCCCGCTCGCTACGGCCCTGAATACACATATCTGCCTGTAGCGATGGTGATCGTGGTATAATTTCCAAACAGCACCATTTACCGGTATTACTTTTCTCACCGACTTTCGATCTTAATCAAATCTTGAAGAAGTTGTGAGTCAAAATCTTTTCGATCGTCATTTTAATTTGAACTAGTAAGAGGAGGATCAGCGAGTTATTTCAAACATTACTTTGCTCTATGTTTTGTATCAATCTTATTCCTTTGGAACAGTGGCATCAGGGGCGGTATATTTGATGTCTGAAAGGGGCTGCCGGAGCAGGAAGCCCTTTCCCTAACGGCGTGGGTCCCAGGAAACTCGGGTTTATTACGAAATTGTAGGCATTAAAATGATGCATTTAGCTTCTACTTCAAATGACATAAGAAGCCTTTTATGAGGTTTGACCGCGAAGTTCTGATTTTTTACAGTAAATTTACGACTTGTTAAAGATGACAAAAAGGGAATAATGATACGCCAGCCAACATAAATTGGTCCTTCATTGGATTCTCAACCTTGAAATAGTTACACTGCCTAATTTATTCAAGCCTTGAAATAGTTACACCCTAATTTATTCAAGCTCCTAACCCGTTTTTATAACGTAGTCCTGTAAATACAGGGAGAGTCCACGGTCCACGTTTAGTTCGTTGCAGAAAAGACAGTCCCGCTTAGATGGATTTTGAGGAAAAATAAATATTTAGATATGACTGAAGTGAACTATCCAACACATTTTGTTTAAAGTAGCTCTCACAAACACGAAATCGTCTATCTCTTTGCATCTAATTACACGACCTGCATATACTATGTCAATATACTATATAGATCTCTCAGTTCAATTGTTAATAATAAAACGAAACGAAGGTTTAGCAGCATGACTGTTTTCCAATATTTGCTTGTTAACGAATGATCTTCGTTGCATACCGACTTTTGTTCTTCAGCATCAAGAGGCCCCTAACAAATGGTGTATAGATGCAGTAATCAAAGTGATTTGAGAGCATTCATTTCTAGACATGCGTGTGTTAATGTAATGCACTTATGTAGAAATACACTGGGCCGGGAAAGGGAAAGGGGTATAACGTCACTCTCTGGAGATGGACCCATTAAATTTTAAATTTTTACACCGTGACTTTTGCTTGAGAGGCCCTTTATCTTCCCTTATATTTCATACATGGCAGATCTCCGCAACTGACAGCTACTCAATGAAATGTACAATGCTAAAAAATGTTAGTTCAGATAACGTTGGCGTATCATATAGATTTTGTCTTAGGGTCGTTCTTATCATGGATTCTGTGGTGGGTTTGTTCTTCTACAAGTAGAAATTTAGGATCTAACAATTTTGTTGAGCATTTCTACAGTCCCATTTTATTGAAAGAATGAGTGTGAAAATTCCACTTGAGTAAGAGCAAAAGATCTGATGCGAATCCGACCTGGAGTCGGTATGGAATAAGTTTGCTAATAGATACACGCGTAACCCGGGCCATATCTCAAGAAAAAGAGAACAGAGCACACATGTGACACAGAGGTAGAAAACATGACCCGTAGACATCCATTCGATGAACCAAATTTCAGGCCGCTTGAAGGGGAGGAGGCACTGGGTTCTGGCCACGATATTTTTGAGTTGGCTGGCCATGAGAAATCAGCATCGGGGGATCGAGCAGAAACGCATTCACTAAGATTTAAAGGGGCGAACTGGCCCACTCTCCAAAAACTGGGTGACGTGTTCTCGTGACTGATATGCTCGGTTGGGGTGTAGCCAGGTGAAAAATGTAAAACGTAAAATGTAGTACTTAGCATGTGGATGGCCATAGTAAGTAAATAATACTCATCATTTTTGGTGGAGGGCAAAGGTCATTTATGGTCATCAGAGGTCAAAAGGTTGAAACCTTGTAAACACTATATCTCGTGCAGGGAAAATTCAAGAAATCTCATGCTTCACATGTCGGTAGCCCACATTTATAAATGAGACCTGTGGTTTTTTGGAAGGTCAAAAGTCATTTGAGGTTACCAGAGGTCAAAAGGTCAAAATCTTGTTAACATGATATTTTAAGGAGGGTTTTGATGAATTTTATAATTAGCACGTGGATGATCCGTAATGATTTAATTATTCTCCTTCGGTTTTAGTGGAGGTCTGAGGTCATTTGTGGTCACCAGAGGTAAGAAGGATGAAACTTTGTAAACACTTACCTTGAGCAGAGAAACGTTGATGAATCACATCCTTGACATGTGGATGGCCCATATTAGGTGAAGGTCAAAAGCCATTTGGGCTCATTGGAGGTCAAAAGGTTATTAATATGGTGTAAGTGTGTTTGATCTGGACCCTAGAAATTCTGTGCCAAAATTCTAAGGACAGTAATTTATGAAACCCTGTCAATTTGAAAACACAGTAATAGACGTACATTTCACTGGCAAGGAAATAATAAGCCTTATTAGCTTTCTGGTTTAAGTCCTTAGTTTTGATACGGGGTGAGTAAAGAAACTTGAAAACTAGAGTGGTGTGGATTCCTTTGGTTTTGGTCACAGCTGTGAAGCACGTTTCTCAAAATTAATTTCGGAAACCAAATTAGATACATATTTGTCTAGGTAATTACGCCGAATAAGATTCTCCTGACATTAATTGACTTCCTCTTTGAAGTTATAGCGATTATTACAGAGACGTTACTGTCCGAGAGTTTCACCTTTAATAAATCACTTGAAAGGGCTTTCGAGGTTCCTGGAGTTGGGTAATAAGTATTGTAATGTTTTGCTTGTTTTTGAATAAGTTCCGGTGTCAAGAAGACTTGTTTGTGCAAAACAATTTCCTTTAAAGGTATTAATAACAAGAGGGTTTATTTATGAATATGATGTTGCACATTTGAATTTCAAGGTGGGTGTAAGGTACCAACATAACCCTCAAAAGGTTAGTGGAAGTTCAGAACCTTGAAAAAAGAGAAGAATATCATTTCTATACTTGAACCATCGAATTATATGCCTAAAGAGAGGTGTGATCACTTTCTCAAAATGATGACACTTTATGTCGGCTTTTTCGGGTGAGGATTCCAAACCCAGTGCTACACCTACCATATGTAGGGAGTAGTTTGTGTCGAGTGAAAAACAGGTGCGTTTAATGATAAGCGCTAGAATTTGTTGGAAAGATTCAGCACTGATGATATTTTAAGTAATGAGTACAAGCCGTTGTCGGATGATGCGTAGGTATCGGTGCAGGCTTAAACATTCACTCTTAAAACTAACCTGCTCATTTAACAGCATTTCCATATGCTATTTCAAATCAGCACCAAAAGTGTTAAATTTGCAACTGCGTGGTGCTAATTTGCAAAACACTTAGTTGGTGCTGATGGCAAACGTGTTATTTTAGCATTTGAATAGTGCTGGTGTCAGCTGTTTGAATTAACGGACTATTTCAGTGAAGTGGGTGGAGTCAATTTGTTCAGTCATTTATTCTTTAAAAACTTGATAAATAGTGGCTAAATGATGCACGGTGTGCTTTATTTTGTTAAGAATTTGTCAGCTTTCTAATTGTGTGCCGTGCTTGGAAACGCTTTTCACAAAGTGTGGTATTTATTTGGTTTTTATACAAAAAAAAAAATCACTCTTTGAGAAAATATACCGACGTATATCGTGGGTCATACCCGTGGTTTGAAGATTTTACCGCATCGGGCGGTCAAAGCACCAGGTAAGTAGTAATTTAACAAGTGGCGAGGTGGTTTGCTAAAAAAACACTGGTTATGCGTATGTGTGTTAGTCAAGTTCATTCTTTAAGTTCAGAATTTGGTTAGAGCAAGGTACATACAGGGATATGCATAGTGGATTCAAAACTGCTTTACCTGATCTAGCCTGGATAGCCTGTACGTTATGCCAGTTTACAATTTAGATACTTAGGAAATATACAGAAAAAATTAAAGAAGTAATTTAGAGGTCTACTTAAAGGATATCCCATGCAGTCAGAACTCTTTGCAGAGTTTACAGAATTGAACACAGTATGACAGTAGTCGCACAGTTTTAACTAAGTCATTTTTTTTCTCAAGTCAAGTCAAGTTCCAAGTCATCTTCCTTCAAGTCAAGTCAAGTCTCAAGTCATTTAACTCCAAGTCAAGTCAGGTCCCAAGTCATTTTCGCCCAAGTCAGTTCAAGTCACAAGTCATTTTCGTTCATGTCAAGTCAAGTCATAAGTCATAATTTTCAAAATAAAAAAATGATAAGCCTATATATTAGAAAAAAATTTTAAACCAAATAAGTCACACCTTGATATTAAATTTTTTTTTTTTTTGGGGGGGGGATTTTCGAAATATATTGTGTCCAGATACTAAGGAACATCCAAGCAACAATTGCTCAGGACAATCAACTTACTCTTAGTAGTTAGCAATATGTTAAATAAGAAAAAAAGTAAGTTCTTCTGGAAACGGAATCGTTTTAAAAGTAAGGAAGGTATTCCTCAAACACAACGCCATTCAACACTTTTGAATTTTATGGGTACCCTGCATAATGTGCCAATCTTTTTTCCATGTGGCAATAGGTTTCCTCTGTCTGAGCCTGTGTAAATGTTACCCGGTAAACTGAATGTATGCTTAGAATAGTGGGAAAAAAGTGGAAGTATGCCTGCTATTGCTCTAAAAGATTCATGACGAGTAAAACTCTTTTATTAAATTAAACTGTGGGAAAGATTTCAGAAAAGTTCTGAGAAAGCAGAGTTGAGGATGTTACGATTCCCTCCCCCTGCGCAAGGCGTACGTGCCCTCGAATAAATGTTCATAAAGCGGAGATAAAATGAGGTCAACAAGTATTACTCTTGATCTAATCTTGATTGTCAGATGCCAGGAAGTGGCGTTTTACTGCGTTTCATTGGGGTGTTTTTTTTCTTGAGGACGCTTACAGCTCATTAGGTCATCACTGCTTCGACGATCGCAAGTTTCAGCTTCACCATCGCATAGTGAACCCCCATCGATTTTTATATAATCCAAAGATACAAAGACTGCATTTAATACCTTTTATTTTCAAACCATGCAGTTTCATTTTCTTGTCACTCATATTTTATAGACACAGGGTCTTCTTATACTTTCATTTATATTTGTAGGCATGAGGGGAGGGAACTTTCTTAATACCATTCTGTGCAAGCAGGCACAACTCCCTGGTGCAAGGGGTGATAAGCCGAAAAAGAGAGGAAGCACCGGTGTACACATGCTATAAATGCGGCGTCTGTTTGTAATAAGGGATGAGCCTTGAAAGGTAGGCCTACACTGTGTGGGTTTGAATGATTGATTCAATTATAGTGCTACAATACAGCTGTCATTTTTGGACCCCCAAGTGTCTTTTCAGTATCCGTCCCACTCGAGGCACAATGCAATCTCGAATAAATGAAGGAAAAGTTTGCAATTTGTTTTTACTTAATTTTGTGGTGAAAAAGTCCATGCTACACTCAGAGACAATATTTCATTTAATGTCGCCAAGTCAAATATGTTCAAGTCAAGTCGCAAGTCATTTTGTCTTCAAGTCAAATCAAATCTCACGTCATTTGTCTTCAAGTCAAGTCAAGTCGCAAGTCAAGAAAAAGTGCGACTCGAGTCGGACTCGAGTCTTAGTCAGCGACTCGAGTCAACAACTCTGAGTAGTCGACAGTACATCTTTCGTCAAGATTTGTTTAAACAAGCCATGCACGAAAATGCACAAATAAAAATAATACAAAAATTTGAGAACGTCACATCTACGCTCTTTTGTCAGGACTGGACAGTCACTTTTATTAGAAGCATGATTACTATCGAAAGCGGGTATACGAACAAAAAGGGTAGCATAGATTTTTCTGGATATTTCGCTTGTTTTCATTACCAGAATAATTTAAGAGACCTTTGAGACGGCGTCCTCACATGAGTTACCAGTACTACACGACTTATGCCTGTTTTTCTCTATTTCATGTCCATTCTAATATAAACTGAGCAAAATACATTATTTTAGTCCAGATGGCTCTCAGCTCTCCCCCCCCCCTTCATTTCAAACAAAATTAATTTAGGTAGGTGCTCACATAACAAATGGTGAAATTTTGACAATCCCAGAAACAATGATGTTTCATGTTTTCCTACAAAGGTAAAATGTACTTTGAAACAAACAATGAAACAAACAACATAATTTTGAAGGGTAAAGGGGGCTTAACGGTTCAGTGTATTGCATTGTATTCAAGTGGCACCCCTAACAAATCTCCGGTAAAACCGCCGGAGAATTTTCTCCTTGGTCAACACATTGCTCGTTGGCAATTCGCTGTTTGCAGTGAAGGGTTCGGTTGAACGCAGGTCCGTAGCTTATAAAGATGGGCGAAACGGCTTAATGGGGGGGGGGTGTATTTTTCAGGTGTGCCAGATGTGTAGAAAAGTATTAAGTCAATGGTAGCTTGTAACTTTCTAGGGGGAGAAAAAAATTTCAATGAGGGCTTCTCTCCTGGCCCCCTTGACTTCGGGCCTGGTCGTCCGCCTGGAAAAATTGTCTTTACTCGAGTCAGCTATCCGGACAGTGCAGGAAAGCAAGAATTTCCCGGTCCATCACTATCAGCTTTTGGAAATGTTGCTTAAGACTGGGAATACTGCCATTCTGTCCGTAGGCACGTTAAATGACTGAATAACCTGCCTATTATTTGTGGTTCTTTTATTATTGAAAGATCAGGGTAAATACTATGTAAAGCGCATAGGTTACTGCCTGAACAATTTTTAGGCTTTTGAAAACTATATGGGACGTCATGCATGCTTCAGACGTCTCACATTACTTCTAGTGTTGCACCATTTGGAGCAGACCTTAAGCCATTTTCGAGTGGAGGGTTTGTCCGAATCCCCCCGGCTCCCCTCGATATGGGTCCGATTGAAAATTGGCAATTCAGGCAATTGAAATTAACATACAAAGAAACATTTCAAATAATTATAGTTGAAATCTCTAGTGGCATCAGATATCCTGCGACTAACTCAACATTTCAAAATCTGAGTTACCAGGTAACAAGTGTGACATCATTTCTGTATTTAAAAGCCATGCAACGTAATTGGAAAACCCCTTTATGGCCAAGACCATGTAATATTTACACTCTATCGATGAAAAATCTGGTTTGAATGTTACGTCTTTAGAACAGGTACTTTGTTCTATTAGAGGAACGACTTTTTAAAAATCGATTGAAATTGTTTTGTCGATCCTTTGAAAAACTTTACAGTTTAAGTATGTAAAAGTTGCCAGACAAATCTACTCTTATAATTTTGAGTCTTCATTAATTCTATGTTTTGAAATTTGGAACAATACCGCGAAATAAGAATAAGTACATTTAAAACTTAGCTTCCAAATTGTCAGTAAAACCTATAGATGCACAATAGGCTACTCACATTTTGAAAAAGTACGAAAAAATTGGTGGGAATTATTCCACTTCATACCTTGAAAATCACATAAGATTGATGCTGTACAGGCTGAATTAGGTAGCACTGTGCAAGTTTTTGACATGAAGACATAGTCTGGGTTATTTAAAGGAATTGAAGGAGGTGGGGGAAGAGAACGTGTAATAGGAACACGGCCGTGGGACACGGCCCTTTGAACCCCCTATTCAAAAATAACGTTTTGCATCTTTCGTTTCATCAATTAGCGTCGTTGAGATTAAAACTTGTTAAGTCTAGTCTAAATTATTCCAAGGTAACTGGAAAAAACTAAAACCTTACAAAAATAGTAATTGGACATTTCGATTGCATTACTCAGGTTTGGTACTTATAAGGAAACAACGGTTGGCATTTTAGAATGCAATGAAAGCGTTAGAGAAAGATGGAATTACAGAAATGCCATTTGTGTTAAAAGAAGGGTTCAAGCAAAAATTTACTTCTCACATATGAAAGAGGAACTAAATCTATGCATTTTGGTGAAACTTTCATTCAAATCGGACATGTATTACTCGAGATATCAG
>WURT03347742.1:0-45244 GCA_009936505.3 Holothuria glaberrima | reverse complement strand
TTATTACCTCAATGTACATCGCTGTTACTAACGATGACGCCGTTATTGACGAACTTTGCGTAATTCGCGTTCCATACGCTGGGTGACGGCAATTTCGTAGGAGGAAAGTAATGGTATGTGAAAGGTAACTGTTTGTGCTTGAAAATCTTGTCAAGACTTGTTGTCAAGATTAGCTTTATGTCTTGTGAAATGTTTGCATCGGCGATTTTCCCGGCTTGCTAAATACCACGCACATACATTCAGAGGTACATATTAGCACTTACGAACAAGTTTGGCATTTCTGTATAAGTACTTCCTAAAAAGAAAAGAAAACCACTTCCGTTCAAAAAGACGAAATTTTAGGTTTCGAATTCTTGTGATTGCAGTGTAAAGTGACTAGAATAACAGGAATACATCTTTCCTCTACATGTACCCAAAACTTTATACACTGATCGTACTCAAAGAAGTAGTCACAGATTTGAGAACCAAGAACCTTGTAGAATAATCGTTTAATAATTCAACACTTTTGTTTCACCGTTGTACTACTTTGAGCTCGTTCTCGCGCTAGGAAATAGGCGTAGGACCCTGGGGCGGGGGCTAGGAGGGGGTGAAACCTCACTCAGATATGTGGTGGGACGGGACTCGGTATGCTCCTGCCACCTGCAATCCAAGGATAAACACCAATTTGATTCCTCTGTAAGAAACGTCAAAAAAGCAGTAATTTTCCTCAAAAAATTGCACAAAATGTCGCACCCAATTCAATCTAGGGACCCTCAAATATTAAAAACTTAGGAACACGCCTCCCCTTAGACCGTTCCTTCAGGACAGAGGTCCAAAACACCCCCTCCTACCCCACATTAGAACAGCTTTCTGTGCCTATGTACTCGGACCTTTGCACCCGATCATACTCGTAGGCCTGTTCATGAGTGCATGTATCCTCAGAGAATTGAATTAATAATAGGCCTACGTTGATTCTACTTTTTATATATCCTCTTAATCTTCAGTATCAAGGTATCAAGTTAGTTATCGCCACCGTTAAAACAGAGTCCTGTAAATTTACATTCTACTATAATGATTTATGCAGTCAAACTGTAGAAATGAAGTAATGTAACTAACAGTTTTTTTTTTCTTCTTTTTTTAACAACTCGTTTTGTGCAAACTATTGTATAAAAAAATTTTCGATCATTTTTAATTCCTTTGTTTTTTTTTTTTTGGTTTTTTTTTTTCAAATTTTATTTTCTGTTGTTGTTTTATGCTTGGGCCACTGGGTCAACTATGCAACTATTTCGTATTTCTCACTGTAACTAAAAGCGTTCTTTCAGTCTAGGTTTTGATTATAGGCACTCTACACCAGTGATTCTCATTTTTTAAGGCTGAGGAGCCAAATACAGAGTGAGGTCTGAGTTCGAGGGCCGCATTCAAATAATTTAAACATCACCTTTATGACAGTTCATGAGAGCAAAAGGATGTAAAGGAAAGGATCACCGACCGGGTCAGAGATTTACAGAAGTCAAGCCTGTTCAGAAGGGCGGAGTGAGGATTTTATCGCGGGATAACAGCCTTCGGAATGATCTAAAATCGCCGAAGGGGCTCGGAGTGCAAAACACCTCTCCAGAGGGTGTAGGACCGGCTTTTGGGATCTTGCTAGAGTCAAAGGCAATGCTAAAGTTCTGATCCAAGGGCAAAGGTAGCAGGAAGCTCTTGTTTATTTGGAAGAATTACGGCGTTAAAATGGAGAATTTAACAATCTACAACTGGCAAAGGATATTACAGTAGGATATTTTTGTCACGAAAATAAAATCAACCTTTCGTACGTTCCAAAATTTTTCTGTACGAACAAAAATATCGAACGTACATAAAAAAAAATCAAAAAACTTTTCAAACCAGTGCGAAAACTTGAACTTTTTTACATGGCAACGAGACGATTCCGTGCTTTCGTACAGCTGGAGAAAGGCCAAAAGGAATCTATCGTCGAACGATGACTATAGCTGTTCAAGAAATTAAATTTCTTACACAGAAAATGGAAGTAGCAAATCCATTTGGAAATTTGCAGGCCTACTTACTTAACAGTCCACAAAATCTGGTGATGTACACGAGCCAAAGGAGAGAGGGATATCCTTTTAGTAATCACCCATTTGTGTTACCGTATGCCCCGAAATGTTCACAGCCCTGATTTTAGGTACAATAATTGTGGGTTCATGCAGGTGCTACTCCAAAAACAAAGTTTACTCTCTCACTTCACCAGTAACTGACCTCGAAATTAATCTTTACCCTTTTAAATCTGATAAACTGCCCAAGGGACTGTCAATACACCAGAAGATGACTCTCCAAAAATAAAGTTTCCCCTATTAATCATAGGAGCTGCAGCCACTGACCCTCTCGCTACCTCAGTGAATGAGCCTTCAAAAATCAACTTTTCCCACTTGACAGCTCACCTACCTACCGACCTGCTCACGACATCAGTTTTTAGGTAACCTTCAAAACATAACTACGACCCATTAAATCCTACCAGCCAGCCGCTGGTCGGCTTACGACACCCCTCAGGAACTCTCAGAAACTTAACTTTCCCCCCATGATTCTGGGAACACCATTTTGGACCCCGTTGATTTACTTTCTAATTTCTTGGATGCATACGAAAAGGAGTTTCCACATTTTACAATAATCCTAGGGATTGTAATTACCCGATCACACAAACCAGCAATTTCAGCATACTGGCTTGAATTGTATCCCACCGCTTCTCCGAATCTTAACTCTGTAGGCAGACAGAATTAACCATCTTTAGACGTTTCAGATATATTAGCCACAAACATAATACCGTTTTCTATGTATCAATGTAACAATTCCGACTATTCTACTGACACTTTCAAGAGATCTCAAGTAGCTAGATAATTTCATTCCGGAACTATTTGAAGTACATAATTCGCAAGTCCCTGCTTTTGTAGATTCTGCTATGCTTTGATTGTTTTACAACTTTAGGCAGATCCTGGAATCAAGGTAATTATTAAGTCGTCCGGGAGAATATTCGAGAGCCTGGTTATCTCACAAGTACCATACATTAAAATCAATGGGCATAATTAGTCAAGGTTATTCCCCACACAAAACTATGACATCATCACGTATTTAGAGATAATACGCAGTTACGGTGTGTGGGGGTATGTGTGTGTGTGTTTCAGAAGAAATCTTGAGGTGTTTTTTCTTACAATTTTTGTGGGGATGAAGAAACGCTTCGTATAATTCTTAAGAGACTCTAAATTACATGATTCATTGGGGAAGAAGAAATCCAATTGCGACACGTTTAGAAAGCTGTTTTCACCAGAAATTGGCTACAAACGAAAATCTTTCCTCTTAAACACGTGTAGAAGCACTTGAAATATTTTAACCATATCAGAGTTGAAGAACAGAAAAATTATCCAAGTAAATAGCTTTAGTGAAAGTCACGTGCCCATGTTAATAAAAATGGCACTAAAGACAGACCAAACACAAAAAGTGGCTTAACCAAAAGGGGGGCTAAGAGGGGCACTTCCTTCTCCAAATGTTGGTTGTTGCCCCTCCCCACGTGATTTTGGGTTTGAATTTTATTTTGCACAAACACACCGTTTATATATCGATATGAACACAAGAACCCACTGTCACCTTATCAGCCTTCTTGCCTTTTTCAAAGCGTATCCAATAAATATGAAGATAAATAAACAGCTTCACTCACTAATGTCGGTTTATTTTAATTAAGAGGTGTTTTTAAATTTACAAGGGGACCTTTCCCCTCCTGATTCATAGCGGAGTCGTTCTGAAGATCATAGGCAAAATTAGGGGGCAAGGGGGGCACTTGCTCCACCCCACTATTTTCCATAGGTTATAAAATTATTTTAAAAAAGGAAGCGAGACCAGAGAAGTTATAAGACAATTTTCAATGGTCTTTTATGATTAAATTTTGCATTAATGAAGAAAAAATTTTAAATCAAATGCCACAAAAATGCTAGGAAGATTTTTCTCGGCGCTCTTCGAGAGCAATCCCAGAAAAAAAGCTGATTGATACAATTGAAATTTTTTCCTGGTACAGTAATATTTCTTTCAAAGCATGGGCAAGTCAAACGCGACACATGTTCGTGACTTGAAGCTCTGAAATAACCGTCACTGAAAACACTAATGTACGTCATTGAATACACCATGGTCCTTGCAAACAAAATCCCAACCTCTACCAATGTAAAGGGCGTGTGTGACGATGTACATGGCTTAAAAGAAGAAACGTGCATGCAGTAAGCGACTTTCGCGATCATCGGTGGTTAAGTTTTAGTAATTTTTACCAAATAAACGTTTTCCTGTACACCCTTTGTTGCAAGTTTAAATTTTTGACACATGAAAACACAAACTAAGTGGTTATGAGCAACCTTATACTTTCTTTTCCGACAATGAAGGGGACATTTTTAGCACAAAAAATTCTTAGTACTCTACGAGCCAACTGATGACGGCTCCCCTATTAGACAGTGTGACATTTTATCATTTTCTACATCAGTCATGAACTAGAATGTACCCCTTTTATGATTAAATTTTGCATAAATGAAGGAAAACATTAATATCAAATACCACAAAAATGCTAGGAAGATTTTTCTCGGCGCTCTTCGAGAGCAACCCCAGAAAAAACTGATTGATACGATTGAAATTTTTTCCTACAGTAGTACAGTAATTTCTTTCAAAGCATGGGCAACTCCGACGCGAGACATTTTCGTGACTTGAAGCTCTGAAATAACCGTCACTGAAAACACTAATGTACGTCATTGAATACACCATGGTCCTTGCAAACAAAATCCCAACCTCTACCAATGTAAAGGGCGTGTGTGACGATGTACATGGCTTAAAAGAAGAAACGTGCATGCAGTAAGCGACTTTCGCGATCATCGGTGGTTAAGTTTTAGTAATTTTTACCAAATAAACGTTTTCCTGTACACCCTTTGTTGCAAGTTTAAATTTTTGACACATGAAAACACAAACTAAGTGGTTATGAGCAACCTTATACTTTCTTTTCCGACAATGAAGGGGACATTTTTAGCACAAAAAATTCTTAGTACTCTACGAGCCAACTGATGACGGCTCCCCTATTAGACAGTGTGACATTTTATCATTTTCTACATCAGTCATAAACTAGAATGTCCCCACTGAAGAAATTACAAACGAGCTGAAAATGACTTGAAATCAAGACACCTCGAATACTATTGATTCACATGACCACTTGTCAAGTGACCTAGCAAACCTAGCTTGAATCTTGAAATTATCACGAAATACAACACACTTGACAATTACCAGCGAATTTTGCAGTAGTATATAAAAGTTAATAATAATATAGCCTATAATATTATCCAGTTGCATAGGCGTAGGAAGCCGTTTGAGACTTGAGGCTGAACCTTGTTTCTTCGGATCGCCGTCCTGAGGAGAAGTCTAAGGGGACGGGGTGTCCCCCCTCCCCTTTGGAATGCAATTTGGTACATCATTTTGGACAAATTTTGAGGTAAATTACTGCAAATTTTTGACATTCCTTACAAAAGAAACAAAAAAGGGTTTCCTTTGATAAATTTTTGAATATTTGAGGGTCCTTAGATACAATTTGGAGCATCATTTTGGACAAATTTTAAGGTAAAGTACTGCAAATTTTGACATTTCTTACAAAAGAGACAAATAAGGGTTCCCTTTGAAAATTTTTTGGATATTTGAGGATCATCAGATACAACTTGGTGCATCATTTTGAACAAATTTTGAGGTAAATTACTGTTAATTTTTGACATTTCTTACAGAAGAGACAAGGCCGACTGCATGGCCAAGTGCTCAGAGCATCCGACTTGCAGCCGGAAGGTCTAGGGTTCGAATCCTGGCCGGGTCATACCGAAGACTTTAAAATGGAACCTACTGCCATTGTGTTTGGTGCTCAGCATAAGCAATGGAGTAGGGAAAACAAGCCAGTGAGCCACAACTGGAAAAAAGGCCGTGGCCGGCTCGACTTCAACCAATTGGTTAGAAGCTAGCCATAAAAACTCATCTAACCCTAACTCTACAGAAGAGACAAATAAGAGGTTTTCGTCTTTAGAAAGTGGAGGGGCGGGGCTGAAGCATACTTCCGCCCCAACAAATTTTGCTGGCGTCATCCCCCTGCCTCTTACGCCCTTGACCAGTTGGAATGGATGATTTCGTCCAAATTTAGAAACACTTTCTGGTTTTATCATCTCGTAGAACATGTAATTTCCCCTCCCGTACCTGTATAGCCACCCGCTTATGACCCGAGGGCATAGTAGCCATATCCAACATGATCTGGTTTTATAACTGGACACAAGTTTGAAAGAAGCATCATCATGGAAACAACGCGCTTTATTTACAACGTTACCCCACCGAGGAGTACCGCAAAACTGCAGTGACGTGTGTAATTCAAATGCATTATTAACAGGGAGTTACTTTGACCAAAGTTACACGAAAAAAAGCAAACATAAGGTTCATTTCGAGTTATTTGACTGCAATATTTAACTGTTATTTGGATAGAATAGATACTTGAAATTAAAGCGTTTCCCTAAATAGTTTTAGAGCTTATATTTCTTGCGAGAAAACCAACCTCGGACACAAACAAGCTTCCAAAATAGTTGATTGTCATATATCTATGGATATTTCACTGTTTAGCACACTTGATATATTTCAAGTGCAATTCTGAACTGGCCTCTGATGGCACTTAGCCTTGCATGACACGTTTCATTTTGGGACAAACTTCATCAGTCAGTCAGTGCAGATATTTAAAGAATTATTTGGGGTGAGCAGGATATAAAGTAACAGTTTAAAACCTTTCTGAGTAGCAGAAATAGATGGAAGAACGGCAAATTCTATTTAAAACAATTTCATAACGAAATACTTTAAAAACAAGGAGTCTTCCGGTTAACCTTTATACAATTTATTTCCGTTCCTTAAAAAATTCTTATCGTAATTGTTCTTTGAACCATAGTTGCATAAGAATGAATGCTTTTCTAGATAAATGTAAGAATCCAATAGCATTTTGAACATAGTATACAAATAGCAAATATTACAGTATACTTTTTATAAGACGCATTCGATGCTTATGGGAGTAATGAGAAGTACATAGCATAGCATTGAAAAAGCTACACCTTTAAAATGTGTGATATGACTAATAGATCATTACTGCAGATAATCCAAGGGCGGCGATTTCCTCTCAGCATTGTGGGGCATGACACCATTTTCAAATAAATTACTGTGTGAAAAATCAAAGTCAGTGGGATAATTCTCAAATATTGGGGGACATGTTCCCTTGCCCCCCCCCCCGGGATAGCCGCCCGTGAGTTGATCAACTAATTGCATTGGAAAAATGTTCAGTTGGATTGAGAGTGGTTTGTGTAAAAGAACTGTGCTGTTTTGTTTTTGAATCCAAGGGCCTGTGGCAGGGTCGGTGCAATGATCAGTGGTTAAATGCTGAAGTGGTTTTCTATTATCTTATATGTATTTCACTTACATTTTTCATTTGAAATCCACCTTACTAGCCTTATACCGTAGTACAGTACTGAATGTCACAAATTTTGATCCAGCTGGTTTTCGTGCCAAAGTAGAATTTGCCTATCCAAATTTGCACATACTGGTGGGCTGAATTCGCACAAATTTAGGTGTTATTCCTTCGGACAGAGGACCACAAATTACTTACTAAATATGATCACTTTGTCATTTGGGTGTTGTAATAAACGACTTCAGATACAGACTGTGCAAAGTTGACGGCAATTTGACTAATTTTTGTGCCACGTTTTGATTGCATTCCTCCGCTCTCTGAAACGCCGTCTTTTAGTAGTGACCAGGGCTGAAAACATGAACCTATTAATTAAGTCCTTCTTACTCAAAATTCCATGATCATGGTATAAAAATTTGAAAATCCATTAAGAGCCCACATTGCGAGCTTTAAGCAGAGGGATGGCGTGTCTAGGTTGAGAACTTCTACAAGGATCTAGAAGGCGGGGAAGTAGCCTGATAAAGTGTGTAAGTCAATGGCGCAAAAAATTAGTGGTACGCTATTTCTTTTTAAGTTATTTTGAATTTCAGAATGGCTGCATCGTTTCATTATTTTCCAGTAATTAGTCCTCAAATAAATCGTTTTGAACTGTTTTTACCAATTCATTCACCTCTAATGCAGAGAAGCCCACCGTGAAGAATGTCTCAAAATGTAGTCTCACAGCTATTTTAAAATTCAAAATGGCGGTCAGACTGCTTACTTTGCTAGTTAATGCAATGAATATAAGACGGTGAATATAGAATAGTTTGAAATTCAAGCTGTCATTGCTTCATATTCTTACCATGGCTACGCTAAATATAATATCTACATCACGTAGAAATACGACCCCTGCAAATATAGCTAATTAGCTTAAGTCCAAAACTGTCAACAGCGGTAGCACAATTTGTTAGCGGCAAATTGTTTAAAGGTCGTGTGACATGCCACCAAAAAGAGCTGTTTCACTTGTCCGTTAAAGAATAAAGTCTCCAATGAAAGATCCATTGGAATTATTTCAATATCTTTTACCGTTCTCAAAATATACGTCTTCAAAGTTCGATGGTTTCTGAAGAAATTCATTGCCTATGCAAAAATAATGATGTGGGGTGTTGCACAGTGTTACGATTTCTTTTGTTAACCAGTTAACCCTATGTAAATTATCTCTTAATTACTGATCAGACAGATTACAGTTTGTTGAGTGATATCAATGCTTCTGAAGGAAAAAAATAGCTTTCATAATAAACCCCTCAGGGGATAGCAATGCCATAAGTGTCCTGGAAATTAAGGTTGACAAAACAAAGGCTAACATGAGCCATATATCTTTCGATGTCACATATTTGCATATTTAGCTCATGTTTGTTCGTGATGTAAGTGTGAAATAGAAATTACCTTGTAAAATGGTCCATATTTGATGGATTTTAATGGAAATTGCGGCTATTTTCTGCATTTTTAATGCTTTTTACATCAAATATGTTATTTTCATGTCACACAACCTTTAATGACTGAATGAAAATATGATCAAAACAATCTCGTTAGCTTATAAAGAATACGATTACCTATATATATACGTAACTGTATGGGGTGACATCCTCGACTGATTGTAACGTCATTATAACTATGATAGAAATACTTAACAGTTATTTTGGCTGTAAAGGTTAATGCGATGAATCAAATCTAATTATTTTAAATTTAGCCTTCTCACTGTCTTATCCGTACTAAAAAAAGCCAAGAAGTTGAGTGTCTATGTCATATTATTTTGATAACGTTCTTCTCTGATTACTTTTACATTACAAATCATTACAATATAATATATAAGGGTTACACATGTGATTTTTGGCGTTATGATTATGGCCTATCACCCACGGACTTCTTATGGATAGATGATCACGTGACTAATACAGTCGCTACCGTTCGAACAAATTTAGGTTTACCAAGATGGCCACCGGGCTTCTATCATTTACCCAATTGGACGATGAACCTGCAACATTTCAGACAAAATACAAACATGAATGGAAGAACAATATCACAGTACTGAGATCTATTTGTTGAATTTGATCTGAACTTATATTCTTTTGAAAGTATTTCACGTTTCTCACACGATCTGTCAACACTGAACCACTTGAGCAAGTCCGAACTCTTACACACAATACATTCGAGGCGGCCATATTGGTAAGCCTAATCGTGCACGTACGGTGGCGAATATTTACGCATGGGACGTTGGTGCAATACGCTCTGTCCGTACATATAAAAGTCCGTGCTAGCCATTTAGGTGACATGAAACGTCAAAAAGTTTCATCTTTAGTGTTATTATTGTGACTTAATTTGAATTTTAGTCTCATCAAATTTGACTTTAATTTTCATTGAATTTTAATGTTTAACATCTAAATGTAACTTCCAATGTCATAATGGCTGTCAAGGCTCACTCAGAAGCATTTTGAAAATTTGACAAAAAAAAACCGCTGAAAATCACTATTCTTATCATCCACTCATCTTAAAAAGATCATACTGTATTAATATCCCAATATGGCACCTTCAAGCAAGTTTTAGGAAAATCTGTTATCATTGTAAAAGCAAACTTTTTACAAGAGAGGCAGGTATTCCATCTCCTGCAATGCCACATAAGCTCTTCCCTCTACGGTGACGTAATCTTCAGAGCAACACTGAGATGTTACTTATTGTAGTAATGAGAAGGCAATAATATTTGCTTAAAATGAGTAGAATATTAAGTTGTTATTTTAACTACACTATAAACTTACTGAAGGTTTCGTTCAAAAGAAACATTTTTCCTTTTAAACAAAGATATTACGAATGGTTGTTCAAAATCTAAAGTGACAATAAAATTTGTATAAAAAAAAATGAAGCACATTTCGTTCTGAGCTCATTATATGCTTGATATCTAATAATTCATACGAAAGATTTAAAACCCATTACAGGAAGACTATTTGTTATTGAGGGGAATTGTCTTCCTATAACTCCTAGATTTTCTCTGTGAAAACAAGCTGTTGAACATAGCAGCACAACGACTCCTTTCAAAACATTTCCTTACAATGTTTTACTTTTTAAACCTTAAGTTCTTTGGCGGCATTGGTTGGAAGGACTTATGCATTTTTTTGTACAGAAAATGATAATGAGAAATGGAATATCTGAGAAAATGCACCCTCAGTTCCTACAGGATCATAAATGAAGAAAGTCGTTAATTGTAAGTTCCACATCCTGATGTTTTATTTAAGTCCAGCTCATGGAAACGTATTTTTCACAAATCGCACTAACCTTAAAAGCTCTGCTTTTCATCTGGAAAAGGGGAAAAATGTAAGTCACAAACCCTTTAATTAGAGTCTGGTGACATGAGAATGACCCATTGGAATATTTGATTTTAAAAGCATTTTAACCTTAAAAAGCCACAATAGACTGATTCAGTGTTTACAAACAAATGCCGTCAAGACTGGGCGTCAAAAGAATTAGTAAGGCGCGCTTACACGGTCGTCACAATGAAAGGTAGATTCCAATTCGCCTACTTTCTGCTTGCAATCGCGCAAGCGTTTACACGCGCAACGCCAAGCATACACGCATGTGTTCTTGCGCATGCTCTATGCCAACCAATACCAACCAGTGACGTAAGCGTGAACACCCTAATTCCGTTCAAAATTCGACATGAAACATTGACCATTTCAGGAGCGTCAACAACCTTTCAGAAGTGTGAGGCGAAAGTAGCGAAACCTTCCAAGCGAAGCGTCTAGGCCCCACTTGATTTGTTGTGACAGTAATCTGAAGCATGCTTCCACGATTTCAATCATTATATGGCTGTTTCCACCATTTTCTTCTTTGATTCAATTGAAGTAGCTATGTTGAAAGCTATTTAATCAAATATGTGTGTGCTTTCTTGTAGGGGGCTGGAAAAATGGGGGCCATCACCTTTACTACTCCCACCTGTTGACGCCAATGCATTTTGCAATACAAGTTAAAGAACACAAGCTTAATGTAAAAACTTGTGAGGTGGAAAGAGGGACTCGTGACATTTGCCTTATGCTTTATTTGTTTTTACAATGGCTATATTCACTAAGGTATTAAAAAAATAGTTACTTTCGACTTTCAAATTCTCCTCTTTTCCGAAATTACCCGAAGAACACCGAAAAACCCGGGGTTGCAGCTTAGCTCCCTTTTTGCCTCTTTTTCCCCTTGTAGCCTTTTTTGAGACGATTCCACCCGAAAACTGCATCTTACAGTGCTTACTTTCAAGTCTCCTAGAGAAATCCCCCCCCCCCCCCCTCTTAAACCTCCTGTTGCCCATTTGCAGGAAAACACGCTTATCGATAGCTACTGAGCCTGTTCCGAAAGAGCTAGTAAAATGCCACACTGCCTGACTGCATTAGACCTACAATGCACAATTCCGCCAGATGATGTGGAAAATGCTTCTTTTTTTCTAAGAAGAGACCTGGCATATTGCCATGCTTTTAAGGATCTGGATGTAGACAAATGTGTTTTTTCTTCGAGATTCAAATATAGACGTGGCCTTTACAAAAATGGGTAATATCATTACCTCACTCCAAAATATCACCGACAAACGCTCTGAACAAATGAGTTGGAGTAATTATTTTAACGGAATGTTGGGGTAGGTTGTAGGCAAGTTATCACGCCGCGTATTTCCCAAAGACAACGAGTATGGCTTGAGCAGGGAGTAGAATATTTCATTTGATGTCCCAACAGATGTAAAACAATATCCTGAAATATCATTTCAAAAGTACTATGTTCGGGAGAGCTTTGTTTCTGAGCATTTCTTCAGTCCAACAGCACACACAACTGTATTTTACAGTGTTGGCAATGCAGTTCGGTCCACACTTTTTATGTGCTCAGTTAAACCATACTAGGCATACTGTTACATCTTACCGGTGTTAGGCAGGCCTCAGTCGAGGCCAATTTTTGAGGCCTTGACCTCGGAGTCGGCCTAGAGGGGTGATGTCTTATCGTCGGGCCTCGGATTTTTAGCCGAGGACTCAACGAAGCCAGCTGTTCAATGATGCGTCTTCATGCCGAAAGAATAGTCACTCCACTGTGTTAAATGTTAAAGAGTGTTTCCCACTTCATCCATGATACCATGGAAATACTACCGCCGACTACCTCGGCGGTAGTATTTCCATGATGATACTGAATCGATACAAAGCAGTGGTTGCACAAGGGGAGGACGGGGTTCTTATGAGGAGGATAAACAGAGTGGCCACATTCATACCCGTCTGGGAGGTCTAGTACCACGTTACGCAAGAGGTGAAAACACTGAGAAGTCAACTTAAATATCGATATCATTGCAATAGCTCTAGCCTTTCATAACTGGATGGCAAAAGCCTTCTATCATAGTCTTTTGGTCGACCTTTTATTCCTAACTGTCCACATTTTTTAAATACACGTGGGCTTCCGGGATCGTCACCCGGAACCTCATCAGGAGCCTTAAACGAGCTCTGGACCCAACAACGAATTTAGGGCGCTTCGCGGAGCCTGAACGCCTTCGACGCTGTTAGGCTGTTGCTGTTCCATCGATTACATACCGGACTACTGCACAGCAACGCCGTGGTGATGCACGATCTTGATGTTTGCCTTTGTCGCCTATTTATCTTGATTTCCGAAAGCCAGTAAATGCATCTGACAGTCTTTAGTTAAAAAGTATTTCCCCGATTTACCTCCCCCTTCCCATACCTCCGAAATGGAAGAGGTCGCACTTCATACGGCCCGTGATGTAGAAGAGTGATGTTTTGTTGCGTACATATCTCGGTTACTAGATGGTAGAAAATACCATTGAACAGTGTCTAATTTCAATTTTTTCCCACCACCCCTTACTTACCAATACTTCTCACATTAGCTGCGAATTTTACCGTCATAAAGTTAATCCCCCCCCCTTTCATAAAAAAAACCCTTGATCCGCACTTTACAGAACAGTGCGTATGTCTCGTAGCTGTACCTCGATACTACATAGGCCTACATACAGGCTATACTTGGTAGACTAACATTGTCACCCAAAAGTATATTTTAGCGTGGAGTATCAAAGTTCTTAGTTGGTGATTGCTCTTTGATCAAGGGCGTAGGAAGCGGGGGCTGGGGGGCTCCAGCCCCCAGCGAAATTTGTAGGGGAGGAAGTATGCTTCAGCCCCCCCCCCCACTTTCCAAGGCCAAAACCCCTTATTTGTCTCTTTTCAGTGTTGAAAATGTCAAAAAGTAGTAGTAATTTACCTTAAAATTAGTCCAAAATGATGCACCATATTGCATCTAAGGTCCCTAGAAAATCCAAAACTTTTCCAAGAAATGTCAAAACTTTGCAGCAATTTACCTTAAAATTTGTCCAAAACTGATGCACCAAATTGCATCTAAGGCCCTCAAAAATCAAAAAATTTTCCACCCTCTCACCTTAGACTCCTCCCCCATGACGGCGATCCGGAAGAAGGTACACCCCCCCCCCCTAAGTCTCAAACAGCTTCCAACGCCTATGTCTTTGACTGATATGAAAGTTTGAAAATTCAAAAGTTGCAGAGTAGCTCACATTCCACACAATACAGAGTGTTGGGATAACACACTATAGCCATAAATGCTTACCAGGACATGCCCTTATAAGCAATAACATAGGTTTGTGTCTGCACAAGGAGGAGCTTTACACAGTTATGGGAGGAGCTACAAGTTACTTAGTTGGGAGGGTTGGAACTGTCTGGGATAACGAAATTGCTCTTTAACATAATGTAGACTGGATGTCAGAGGTCACCCTGCAAGTCCACATTTGAAACCTTAGCAGGGCCTGTTTAAAGAATTTTTTAGTGGGGGGGGGGTGAATTTGACGAAAGGGACCATCCAAGTGGAGGGCCACCATTGACTGGTGCGTACTTTACGAAGAAATTTTTCAGAAAAATGCCTGTCCAGTAGTGGCCTGCTCATGGGCCATGCAGTGTGTTGTGTGATCGCTGGCCTAGGGGGAGGGGAGGCCCCCTCCCCTTTGGAAATTTCTGGAAAACTGGGTGTCCTTACATGCAATCTGGTGCCACATATGCTACCTTTTGAAGCAAAACTTGTATTAAAAAGTTTACGTATTTTTAGGAACTAAAAAAAGTTAGCATCAGTGAGGGTGGCATGGCCCAGTGACCTCCCCAGTGTACGCTAGTGCTTCCAGATTGCCAGAAATTGCACTCCACAGGGCTTACATGTAAATTAATCTATCCTTATTTTCTTCACTGAGTGAAGTAGTTCAGTACTTTCCCCTATCCTGTCAGCATAAAATTGGGCAATGTTTACACGTTTGGAATCAAAATTTCCCGAAAAAAGGGACCATACTGGGAGGGCAAATGAGCTGAGTGGGGGGTTTGTGCATGGGACTGGAGGGGAAATGCCCCCCTAGTATGTATGTTAAAAAAGGCCCTGAACCTTATGCTTGGAAGTCTGCCCCACTGAACTAGCATGGCCAACTTGGATGTTGCATCTACCGTTTATTGCCCGAAAATAAAAGTGGGAGATTTTCACTATGTTAAATGATATCAAACTGGCCATGAATCTCTTGCATTCCGTGCCTCAGTGTTAACATTTGTTCGTAACTTCTGTTCCGGTCTGTGTCCAGGCAATACACTGGAACGAGATATTGCCTGGGAGGGGGGGTGGAGAAACATAAATAGGGGGAGATATACACTAAGGTATTAAAGCAATAGTTACTTTCAACTTTCTAAGGGAGGGGGTCAGCTCCCAGCCTCCGCCCCTTCTCCACCTTGGCTACGAGCGTGCTAAAATACCTATCAATTTCAAACCATAGTACTAAATTATATTTCAGTGGCAAGCTATCACTAAGCCCTTTGGCCTTCTAACTGTGGTATTATGCCTGATCCCTTTAGAGGTAAAAATCAGCATAAGGTGTTTCAACATGATTTTTTATGTCATTGTTTAACGACAACTTCCAGTTAGGGGAAGATAATATCTTTACAAAGAAAAACATTCAAAAAACTTTAAAGTCGGAATTGTATACTACGTAACACAGTAGTTCCATAAAAAAAATTAACGCAGGTTTTCAGTTGAACGAGTATAGTCACGTTGTTTTCAAAGAACGTTAAATTCTTCTAGTAAGAGAGATTTCATTTTAGCAACGTAGTATCTTGGAACAAGAAACGTAGTAGGGCTTTAATGAAATTGTATTACACATTTACCATAAAACATTGAGATGGTCTCGTAATCGAATAATTAGTTATTCCAAGGACAGTTTTTTTATTCTCTATAAGGACTGCCTAGGGCATTTCGTATTGTCCGATGACATTCCCGTTTAATAGGAGCTGGTTTAATGAAGCATGCGTTCATTATGAATTATGGTGGCTCGCTAAGTTCGATTGTGTTTTTGAAAAAAAAAAAACTACTCAAAAACTGGTAAATGGTTTTGATGACAGTAAGATAAACATAGACACAGAAAATTAATTTGCTATTTCATAAAAGCATCCCCCTATGAAAATATAAGAAATACACATCAAGTGAACTCCCACTTTGTAACTACATTCATACGAGTCCGTGATTTTGAGTCAATTACATTTTGTCAGTTAATGACAATCACCTTTTGACATTTGGAGCTGTAAGGATGACCTTTTTGTATACCGTTGACAATTGACTCAAGGCAACGTTGCTTTACAGAAGACTTTGAGTTGAACTAGTGGCTTCATGGTTGGATTATGCAATACTTTGTACACTAAGCTGGGGAATAATGGGCACTAAGGTGGTGACCAACGGAATCCCAGCATGGGTAAGGTCTCTAAGTAGCCTTGGAAACTTCAAGGGATTAACAGGCGCGAGGGGTTTTTTTTATCTGTAGGCTCTGTTTTATTTCTGTACTACAGTCTACAGCTGTACTACATGTATATGTATTAATGGTGCGTCTCGTTCTGTAAATCAATAAAACATTGTACCTCTTTCGAGTCTACACACATTACACCGTAGAGTCAGGCCTTGTCGGACTTTAAAGGATTCTCACCCCACAACGCCGTGCATACTGGCGCTCTGTTTACAATTGGAAATCTCATCTAGTCGACATCTGAATGTTATCAGTTAATAATACTTACATGCAGGTACCCGGAGGAAATAATGTGCAGCTGTCCTAGTTAGAGAAGGTTTAACCCTCTTTAAGCGCCAATTTCCTTATCCTACAAAGTGAAGATTCTACGAACTAAGTGTACTCTCTAGGCCCTTTTTCCAATAAAATAAAAAATAAATAAATTTAGCTTCTATCAGACATAGGTTGGTAGTGTAGCTGCACTCTGCTGAGTACCGAACTCTATGGTGTTTGATCTGCACTACACATTAAGTAATCAGAGTGGCTTATATCTGGAGAGAGTTTGAATTAATGTCATTCAAATAGCATTCACCAACTTGACAGAGTATATGAAATATACTTGGGTAATACAAGTGGTACTTTAATACATTCTAGTCACATTTTGAAAGAGTTCACTTTGTCTCGTTGACGAATTAGGGGCCTCAATTGGCTGGACAATATGCAACATTAGGCCAATATTACTTATCACCGGTCTCTGAATACATGACGCATTTTAGCCAGCTTGAAACAAAAAAGGGCCAATCCACTTATGGATTTATATATGCTTCATACCAAAACCGTATCATGAAATTAAATCGTAAAACTCGGACACATACAATTAAAAGTCTGGTGACAAGAAAACTCCATGCTTGGATATTTGCGGATACCAAAAGCATTACAGACCTAGAAAATAGCCCAAATTCCCATCACAATCCATCAAAAATAAACCATTTTACAGGGTAATTTCTATTCTACACAAGTATTATAAATATACATAAGTTACATATGAAAAATTGTGGCGTCGAAGTAGAGACTGTTTAATGCTATTCCTTTTTTTTTTTTTTTTTTGCCTTCATTTTAAAAACGATTGAACAGTCATGTACCTGTAAGGGAATTCGTTTGGAAGATACATTTCCTCCTTGAAAAGTATTCTTATAAATCGCCAAACTTTAAGCTACATGACGAGATATTAAGAGATAATTTACAGAAATTAACCAAGGAAATGATACACTGTGCAACACCCGCATCATTATTTTACATAAACAATTGGTTACTTTCGAATTTTCAAAATTGGAGGGGATTTTAATCCCTTGAGAACGGTAAAAGATATAATGGTTAATTCCTACGGATCTTTTCTTGAGGACTTTCTCTCTACGACTGCCATCTAAATAGAGCTTTTCCTTTTTGGTTGCACTACATAACACCATAACTTTAAGTTCTTTCACTGACGGTGCACATAGGCGGAGGAATATCAAATTATAGTCGGGGATGCACATGCTCAAAAGTCACCTAAAAAAAGGTTGAACCTGACAGGTCATGCTATACTTTTTGTTTGTGTATTTTCTGCTAATTCATACCTTAAGGTTAGGTGAATAATTGGTCTGCTTTGCCAGAAATATTGCAAAAAAAGTTATGGCCATTTGTATAGATGCTCCTCTTTACATCATGATTGAAACACGTGAACAAAAATGAATCCACAAAATCGTACAGTGTGTGCTGAATACATAAAATACGTGCCCTTACAGGAAACAGGAGTTGAGGAATGCAATTAAAACTCTTCTCAAATGGTTAAAATACATTTTGACCTTATTTATGGTAATTTTTGCCGGCAAAATCCTCCGGAATCTTCCACATTTTTCGCCTTCATTTTGTTAAAGGCGGCAATTTGTTCTCAATATTCAGGAGACATGATTCCCTCGTCGAGTAATTGACTATATGGAGTGAGGAAAGTGTCAATTGAAATCGAATCCTCAGATACTGCGGGTGGCATGTTTCCCTGTTCTCTTTCCTCAAAAGCCCACACAGGTCACCCCTACCCCATAGGCTACCCCCATGATCGATACCCATGCATTTTGTAGTACGCGAATATTATTATCTACACTGACGAACATTTCGCTCGTTCGGCATTCCATGTGAACACTTTCTTTCATATAAACTGTCTGTTCTTACAGAACGCTTCCGATGTATGTCATGTTCTCATCTCGAAATTATTTCTATAAAGTATTACTTACTCCATCATCATTCGGATAGTGCCGAATTAGGGTTACTTGAAAAGATAGTAGGTAGGCCACTTCATTATTCAGCTTAATTATGAACTGCATATTCATCCAATAAACTTAGCCTAATGATTAGGTGTTTCATATCAACAGAAGATGCCTACACCTACTGTTTATCATGACTATGTTTCTCTCTGTGGCGCATTCATTTATGATTGAAACCACCCACCCACTGTCAATTTTAAGATATTCCTTCACATCATATAGTTCAGGCCATTTTGTAGCCTTTGGTTGCTTGCATTTTCTTTTTCTTTTTTTTCTTTTTTTTTTTTTTTTTTGTTGCTATATTTGGTTAAAGTTTGATATGATGTAAAGTACACATCAGTAAATCGCACAATCAGGAAAGTATTTAATCCATTTTTTTTATGTATAAGGGGGTAGCCAGCCACTTCAAAATGGCCCCCATTTTGATCATTTTGGTTGATTTATCAGAAAAAGACTCTTTTACTCCCTAAACTGCTAAATGCGGGGTCTAAAACTTTTTTTAGGAGTAAAAGTGGTAAAATTGACAGTATCTTCTGCTATGTCCTAAAAGTTTTTCCCAAAATATTGATCCGTTTTTTGTAGTGCCTGTCGAATACGGCCCGTTCTGCGAAAAACGGCAATTTTAGCACCTCGGGCCATTTTTGAGTACCAGATTCTCTAAAATTCATACACCCTTACCTTACCTTTTGTTTATGGGTAGCCGGATAACTAGGTAAAACGTGAAGAACATTTCGACTCCCACATTCAAGCCTAAATGAATTGGGTTGGACTGAAAATTCGCAATTTCTTTGTTCTGCGTTGGAAACTTTGGCATCTGGGATTATTTTGTAGTGAAAAATAAGGGTTTAAGCGCATTGTGTGTGCCACGAGATGGTCCTGTTTCCACGGAAATCTGCAGTCTTATGCCTGGATAGTACACAGAAAGAATTTCGATCCGCAAATAGGAATGGACATGAAATTACTAACCTCCAAATATCGCGATTTCTTCATTTTTCCGAGAATAATATGGGATTGGGGGCATTTTGAGTATCATACAAGATTCTCTCATCTTCATGAAGTGGGTAGCTTAGTGCCTTAGCAGTGCACAGAAAGGATTTTGACTCTCAAATGAGAATGGGCGTGAAATTACGGACCCCAAAATATTGCGATTTCCTCATTTTTCCTTGAAAAATATGGGTTTAGCAGTTTAGCTATTTAAGGGCACTTTTCCGCCATAATATATATTTATAAGCTGATAAGTAGCATACAATATCTGAATATGCTAGTGCCTTATTAGTGGCGCCACGCCATGAAGATGAGAGCACTAGGCTGCCCATACCATGAAGATGAGAGCATATTGAAAGATACTTATAAAGATATTAATACCCAAACTGCCAAAAGTGCCCCTAAACCCATATTTTTCAAGGAAAAATAAAGAAATCACAATATTTGGATTTCCGTCATTTCATGCCCATTCTTATTTGAAAGTCAAAATTCTTTCTGTGCACTAATAAGGCTTTAGGCTGTAAACACCATAAATATGAGGGCTTATTGTATGACACTTTGAAAGATATTATGGCTCAAAAGTGCCCCAAACTGATAAACCAATATTTCCAGGGAAAAATGGAGAAATTGCAGAATTTGGGTTTCTGTAATTTTATGCCGGTTCTCAGTTGCGAGTCTTTGCCCGGGTCCCATACACGCGATTCAACTTGCGATCAACTTTCAACAAGTTGCGCGATTTTTCAATCAACTTTCGACGCAACTGTTGACTGGTCCCATACGCGCAACTCTCATATATATATATATATGTATATTTATATATATATATATATATTAGTAATAAATCGCATTTGGAGGACTATTATTGGTGAATAAACCGTCTCGACTCCAAATTTGGAGTCTCGAGTCCACCAGGACATGGGCGGATACAAACATTAACGAAAAGGTTTATTCTTCGGGACTGTAATTCAAACACAAACGCACCTATAGCGGGGTCCGGTGATAGCCTCGGTCACTTCGGGGAAAATGGGGCCCTTGAATTCAATTTTTCTTTGTCTGAGGGCCTTAAAATCGTAATTGCGACAGTGAAGTTTTTAGCTGCCCCCGCCAGGCTACTGCCTCAGAAACCTATGCCAAAAGAATATACTAAAAATATTTATAGGAATTCTCCGACCTAAATTCATCTTATTCCTGTTTGTGTTGTTATATAGAGTTGAGAGGGTTGAATGAAGCGTCTCCGCTAGGCCGATGACCATAGGTGTAAGAGGCGGGGCTAGGGACTGCAGCCCCCCAACCAAAAATTTCTGTGAAAATTCGGGCGACATGCTGAGAATTGTTTGGGCACCTACTGAAAGAAAAGTAAATTTCAATGATGTAGCTAAAGGAAATCAATAGTTTAACAAAACTTCCTTGGTAATTAAAACAAAGTTATGATTTGATAGGCACCAGTACCTATATATTCGGTAATTCACCATTGTGTTTTAATGGTTTGACTTATATCATAATTACCAACAGTGGTATATTTAGAGTATGGTCATTGTGTTATGATGATTTTTTTTTTTTAGTACTTTAAATAGGTAAATTTTTTAACGTAAATTTTACTTCAAAGGTAGCATATGTGTGGCACCAGATTGCATAAGGACACCTAATTTTTCAAAAATTTTCAAAGGGGACGGGGACAACCCCTCCCTTTAGAATCAATCCCTCAGGTCAGCCATCACATAACATACTGCATAGCCCCATGAGAGCAATCCCCGGCTATGCCACTGATTGTTATCATTATTGTAAGAACAAACCAAACATTTATAACCAATATGGATGGGTAATGGCACTGCAAGTGATAGAATGTATTAAATTCCATGAGATCATTGCAATGTAATAACCGATGCATGTCTATATGATTTTTGATTGTACTCATTTTTTGGGCAAGTCGTTACAGCCCCCCCCCCTCCCCACCCAAATCAAATTAGACTCCTACGCCCATAAATATGACGCAATATAGTTCAAACATGTGATCTACTGATTTGACTCCATGATGTTCAGAAGAGAGAAGGCATTAGCTCATAATTTGATACAACGTTCAACTACTAGAAACATACCCAACGGTGCCGAAGGCGTATATGGGTCATGGGCTTACCCTAGTTATGTAGAGTCTAATACATTGAATGAGAGGCTGTTTCTAAGACAAGTAACTACAGTTCTACGTACTTTCATTTTTATGCTGGATATGGTACCAGACTCAGTTTGGCAGGGAAGCAAGAGAAACGGGCAGGGAGGGAGATTCCGCCCATGATCTGTAGTACTGTGACTTCTTCCTCAAACTTGAGTTTTTTTCACAAGTTGAGATGGAGTCTTTAGTGACAATCCGTTAATCAGAATAAGCATTAAAAAAGTTTTATTGAAATAGAAAAAGATCGTGAATATTAACAAATTCATGCAACATTGAGGAGTTGTAAGTACCCAAGTGTATAAACCTTCAAGTACAATAAAGTAACTGTAAACGTGTTTGAGATCATTTAACTATCTTGAGCACGGTTGCGAGCACAGTCATCATGAGAATTGAGCACGATATGCATACGACTTTACGAGTTCAGAGAAATGCACTTCAGTATGGATACCTCCTCATTAAACCAGGCGTAGGCCTATCACAGGTCTGATATGTGCCCCCTTCAAGAAAACAGGGGATGCAATGCATTGAAAATAGGGGAACATTGGTGACAGTTTCTTCTAACAGATATGATTAAGTATGTGCGTACAGTAACGACGTTATCATTAATATTTTCGTTGATTATCGGAACATATCAACCTAAAAGTAGACCTATAGGCTAAATAAAAGTGACTAATATAAACAATTATGCTAGGTCTATAAGCACTGGGCTAGTGATTGTAGGAGGATTCGAGAAGGATGGATACCCCATGGATACCTCATAACTATATTTTTGCAAAACAGATTTAGCCTGTACTTTTATGATAAAGGCTCAAACACTGTGGGACGCATGAAACAATAGGAAGTGCACCATGAGTTCTGGTACTGTACAAGTCAAATAGGGCCTCCCTGCTCTCTAGTCTCCCAAAGTTTCACCGTGGGTCTCATCAGGGCCCTGGGAATGCCTAACCAAGGGGCTGGAATCACTGAAAGAGTTACTTTAAGAATACAGTTTTCAGGTCTTATACCAAAATTGTTAGGTTATTAATTTTTTGTTACAACAACCAAAAATTATAAATAATGTACTGAGTAGGGAATGGTTCATCCTATGACACTATTCGGAAGCCTTTCAAATACATTGGCCATGTATATCAGTATAGCTAACACAATGTAGGCCCTATAGGCTAGGCAGTCCACGCATGTTCACTCATCCCTAATTTACAACTGACTTAGTAACAGTACCCTAGCCCTAAACCCTTGTCTAACACCCAATCTAATGTTTACCCCCAATAAAAAATGAAGAGTGGGGCCACTAATTATAGCCCTAGATCCTTTGTCCTTTAACCTGTAATGTTATGTGTAGTATTTGCTCCTTCGACCAGGTAAGAATGGGACCACTCATGCGAGACCCTCAAGGTAGAGGTCTGAGGATCGAGAGGTTGGCCAGCTAAGTTTGTTGTCTTTTCGGGGTCATCGCTCCCTTTGGAGGTAGAACCGAGTCCTTCGGAGTTCGGGCTTAATGTTTGGTTTCGCCCTTTGGCTCTTCGCCAGAGAGTCGGGGGGGGGGGGGCATTGGATAAAGTGTAGGCTAGTCAGTTTTGTTACTTAGTACAAATATTAGTAGGCCCTAGCCTATGCCAAGAACTACCCTAACATAAACTTAGTCCCTAAGTTAGGCTTCAGGTACCAATCGTCAGGTTTACAACCACAGGTAGTTGTAATCTAACGTTATTTATTGCATGTTCATATAAGTATACTAGGGTGACTGTCGACTGCGGGGGCCCGCGAGAGCGCACCTAGCATAACATTGTACACTAACAACCTTGTATGATAGATTTCTTAAGTGCGCATTCGACGGTCACCCCATTATACGTTATATAATTCTTATTAGCCTCACAACGTTATATCATATCAGTTAATATACACAAAACTATGGTTGTATGTATGCACTAAATAACACAACTAGTTAGGGATGTGTATCTTAACTATGGTTAGGGTAACGTATATGTACGTTGATTTAAGTTGTAGGTTCTTAAGATCTGCCAGTCACTCTGTAACGTTAGTGTACAGTAAGGTATCGTACAACAGACAACAATATTAACGTTAGGCCTAAGACAGTATTTGGCCTAGTGCTGGTGAATTTAATTACTATGACCTCGGCAAGAGCAGGATATATGGGCAGAGAAGGATATATACAGAGAAGGATATATATCCTTCTCTAACTAATGCGGTTGATTTACTGAAGACTGACGCCTACACTAGATGTGACTAGGCGTTTACAACTTAGAACCTACCTAATAGGCTGAGTGTATGGATCGTTATGTACGTGCACTGTCTATAGGCCTAGCCCAGTGTGTGCTACGTTGTGCACTCGCCTGCACGTTGGGCACAGCGGTTGTGCATCCACACGCATCTTTCTGTCATTTTTTTACCTGCAAAATCTAATCCATTGGCAGTATTTTTCAAAACAAACCCGTGGAAGCTCAGTTGACTACTGTCATTTGTGTTTGTTTGGCAGAGACACTCTATAGACGTACACTTTTTTCTATAGATGCAAACTAATTGGCTGTTTTTCCTGTCATATTTACAAACTTCGTGTTCACTTGATCAGTCAAATTTCGCGGGATACACAGTATAGCGCATGCGCAGTTGAAAAAGTTGATTGCAAAGTTGCAGCAAATAGAACATATTCTATTTCTTTCAACTGAGTTGCATCGATTGTCAAGTTGATTCCCCGGTCCCACTATGCAACTAGTGGTACAACTTAGTTGAAAGTTGAATCGCAAGTTGAATCGCGTATATGGGACCCGGGCTTAAATTCTATAAATTTGTGTACTTCTGGGGTACTAGGCTACAGATTTTAGGAAGAATGGAGCATCTGGTGTTATACTAATAGGGATATTAATGCCCAAAAGTGCCCTTAAACCCATATTTTTCAAGGAAAAATGTGGAAATCGCAATATTTGGGGGTCCGTTATTTCATGCCCATTCTCATTTGAGAGTCAAAATTCTTTCTGTGCACTAATAAGGCACAAGATTGTCCAAACCATAAAGATGAGAGCATATTGTACCACACTTATAAAGATATTATGGCTCCAAAGTGCCCCTAAAGCCATATTTTTCAGAAAAAATAGAGAAATCGCAGAATTTGGGTTTCCTGTTTTTCATTTCCGTGTTTAGTTGTGAGTCTAAATTCTTTCTATGCATTATTTTGGTACTAGGCTACAATTTCAGGAAGAAGGGAGCCTCTGGTACGATGCTAAAGGGATATTAATGCCCGAAAGTGCCCCATATAACCCATCTTTTTATTAAGGAACATGAAGAAATCGCAGAATCTGGGTTTCAGTAATTTCACGCCCATTCCCATTTGAGAGTCAAAATCCTTTCTGTGCACTGCTAAGACACTAAACTTCATGAAGATGAGAGAATCTTGTATGTTTCTTATAGAGAAACGACGGCTCAAAATGCCCCAAACCCATATTTTCCTCGTAAAATGAAGAAATCGCAATATTTGGGGGTCAGTAATTTCATGTTCATTCCTATTTGCGGGTCGAAATTCTTTCTGTGTACTACTGAGGTATAAGGCTACCAATTTCCATGAAGACAGGACCATCTTGTGGCACACACAATGCACTTTAACCCTAATTTTTCACTAAAAAATGATCCCAAATGCCAAAATTTCCAACGCAAAACAAAGAAATTGCGAATTTTCAGTACAACCCATTTCATGTAGGCTTGAATTTGGGAGTTGAAATTTTCTCACGTCTTATTTGGTTATCGGGCTACCCATTAACAAAAGATAAGGTCACGGAGATAAATAATTTTAGAGAATCTGGTACGCAAAAATGGCACCAGGTGCTAAAATTACCAGAATTGTGTGCATGAAAATGGCTATTTTTTTTTTTGGTTTTTTGTTTTTGTTTTTGCAATTGTTCCGGAAGAGCAGACCACCCATTCAAGTAACTTCAGTGTCTATACTAACAGATAAACCACAAATAAAAAGTATAGCAAATCATGTCAGGTTCACTTAAAATGTGGGTGGCTGGATCCCCGACTATCAGGGACAAGTTTTGGTGTGGTAGTCTACGACTTGAATGCCGAAGACTGCGTATCCGGCTCAAAATAGGGGCGCTATTCTATTACAGATATTACAATCATTTTTACAAGGCCTATCATTGCTTGAAGAATGTATTATTTTGCTGCTCTTGTCACGGATAGACAGCAGTATAACTAGCACCAACAAGAACATATTCGGAATGGAGAGCAGTTAAGATAAGGCGCAATGTTGCTTTATGCACAGCTTCTTATGTCTTACTAGAATGGTATTCGAGAAAAAACCAGTATTCCTATGGAACACACACATACACGTATACAAGTTCCAGCTGTAGTTAGTAAGCTAGATGAAGTTTAACGGCCCAGTTTCCAACCAACTAGTTCAAGTCAGCCGGACACGGCTTTTTTCCCAGCTGTGGTTCACTGGCCTGTTTTCCCTTACTCCATTGCAAGTTCCAGCTGTAATGTGTGTGTTCTCAAGTCAGTTGCAATTGTGAAACACAAACCTTTAGGACAGGCACCTTTTGGATGGAGGAAACCCAAATTCTCAATTGATGACTGCTCTTTGATTGAAATCAGATGGTCAGAAACAGAAAATTCAAATGATGCTGAGTAGTTCACGATCACTGTACAGAGCCATAGGTGTACGGGACTTTCCCAATTTGGGGGGCAGAAAATTTTTGCCCGAATCTCCAAAAAGTTGCCCCAAGTCAAGGACGTTGATCCATCTCCAAAGACAGGGGGATTTTCACCATATGCGAATCGCCGTCCTGGGGGAAGGGTCTAAGGGGAGGGGTGTCCCCTCCCCTTTGGAAAATTTTTGCTCACGTAAGGTGGGATAGGTGCAAAATGGTACTACATTTATTGCTAAATTTGAGTTGGATATATTTCCAAGAATTTCTGTTTTTTAAGGAAATCTTTTCATCTTGCTTCTTTAAATGAATTTTTTACTCAGTTCTTGGGCTAAATCAGAACCACACTGCGCGAAGTAAGTGAGCAGTAAATTGTTAGACTACATATACCATTAGCAAGTTTACCCATATCTAATGAAATTTAGATATGGAAGTGATTAGGACTGTGTATGTCAGAACCTTTTCGAAAGTCTGTTAGAGGTGATAGCGGCAAACAACTACACGCGCGCGAAGAGCGAAAATTTTTGCACTTTTTTCGGGAATTCGATCAAATATTTGGGAGCCCAGTAGAAATTTGGGCAACCTTTTCACTTTTTCTTCATCTCTGCCGAAATTTCACCTATTCTGTGCCGGAATTTTGGTCATTTTTTGCCCACATTTTCGACCTCAGAAAATTGGGGGGCAGTCTGCCCCCCGCCTCGTACGCCTATGCACACATCGCATGTACAGAGAGAGTTTTGATTACACGTTAACGCTTTGTATGCTCATCAGGATATGGCCGGTTTGTGTCTACACCAAGAAGAACTTACAGGCACTCTAAGCTCGCCCCAGGCAGTAACAATTCTCCCTGCCAGTTAACTTCTTGCTCCTCCTCCAATTCAAACCAAACCTCCTGTCTTATTACACCTCTTAGCTAGAGCCACAGTAGCCTACCTGCACTGAGTCTAATTTGCTCGAGGCAATACTGCCAAGCACAGTGTGTGGACTCAATTGGGAGCACAGCTGACTGTACAATTCATTGTTGACCAACCAAAGTGAAACTGTATTGTTTGAATGTATGTCAATGAAAGTGCAGTTGTCAACTGTATTTGAAACTCTGGGGATATTCCCAAATATACTTGGTAAGAAAGTTGCAAGCAACTCTGTTTTGGGGGGGGGGTGCCATATCCCCTTTAACAGTTTTGGGATGGCCTAGAAGAAAGCTTAGTTGGGACAATTAGAACTATTTGGGACTTATGAGGAGACTGGCCTTTAATGATGTTTTGGCTTAGATCGAAATGATGTTTATCATGTCCAGCCGCTTTGAGACACCTCGTGACACTACTTTCTTACCAATAAGAAACTGAGACTTGACGTTTACTGTCATGTTTTATGATGGGGTTTTGCTTTGTTTTTCCCCTTCTCTTTGCGCACACAGTTACTACAACAAAATTTTTCTCTTTCTCTCTTTCCACAGAAGCCATCAATACTTTGGGGCCGAACTCAAATGTTTTCCTGGAATAAGTTATAACTTTGATTAGAATCTTGCTGCTTTATGGGATTAAAATGACTTGTAATAGATGTTTCAAATTCGATTCATAAATGTTAAAACAGGACAATGTCAGCTTCGGCATTTGAGAAACATTCATACTCAAAATTTTGCTTTCCAGATCAGTCTTTTCTTATATCGTTGTATTATATTGACTTTAACTTACACCAAAGAACATAATAACCTGCTTGTTCATCCATATACATGCTTTTTACGTAGGGATCGACCATCCAGTTACGACGGTTCGTGAAGCCTCTCTTTCTTCTTCCATTGGTCATCATGTTAATTTACCCTCACAGTGCTACAACAACAATTTCATCTTCTTACGTATATTGCACGCACGTCATCCAAGGCCACACGTTAGCTTGTCGCATCAGCAAAGTTATCAATATTCATATAAAATCTTCCACCAATCACAACAGTGCTTCTACCACCGTTACATCAATACGTGTGTTTATATATATAGCTTGCTGTATCACTACCGAACGTTTCATTAGAGCTGAAGCTGTTTCATCACTTAGATCGTATTGCATAAGTATTGTATGCAACGATGAAGTCAACAGCTTACGATACAAGCAACTCGTCTTGCGAGAGAAAAAAGACTAAGCACTGGTCTTGTCCAGCAATTACTCCCAAGTGTGTACCTTCTTTCGAGATTCCAAGAAGGCCCAAATCGAGGGATGGATCCTATATTTCTCCGCTGTTTTCACGACGAAGGACTGAGAGTTTAATTCTGACATCATCGTCTTGGAGCAAACCGCAACTCAAGCGAAGAAACACCCTCAGTGACCCCAGAATGACAGGAATGAAGAGCAATGACCCTGGCTATGATTTGAGTTTATCATTGAAACATACTCCGCATGGTACGACGCCGTATGGATTCCCAACAATAACTGTCAGTCCCATCACAACCAGAAAAGAGTCTCTCTTTCACGAATCGGCACGTTCAAGCCTTTCTCACCGAGGTTCCCATCCAACGAAGAACCATTCGTCTGTTAACGATTTCCAGGACTCCTGGCAGTATCTCTCAAGATCAAGATGCGACTCGGGCATCAGTGAAGATAGCGATATGTCTTTCCCCACCACACCAAAGTCAAGAACTTCTACATTTTCGTTGATTAGTGAAGATGAAACCCCATTTAAAAAGGTGCCTTGTAACGTCGCCATCCGACAAAGAAAATTTTCCTGTTCCACAGAGGAAACCAACTTAAACGATTGGGGATATTCTTCTGAATCCACGACACCTGAAGGTAACTCGCCCTCACATACAGCGAGAAGGTTCAGCGTCGAAACCGTATGCAGCAAATCAAATAGGGAGAGAAAGAGTACAAGCACAGTACAAGAGACAGAACGTTTGGAACTTCTCAAACAGTTACATGCTCTCTGTGCAAAACAGAAATCTGGTTTCCTAGATATGGGTGAAATAGAATATTGGTTGAAGTATGATTTCGCTCGGCAAACGTTGAAGGTATTAGTTCTTAGGGCAGAAAACGTTGGTGGCCGAAGTTCCCCCGACAAAGTGAATACCTACGTCAAAGTGATTTTAAGGACGGACGTGGTTATAAGTCAACAGACAAGGGTAGTCAAGCACACGCGGGATCCCATCTTCGACCAAGAACTCACTTTTCCACTGGAACCCGTAGATGTTCATTTCGCTACTCTTGAGGTCCGTGTCTACCGACAGAAAAAGTTGACAAACGTTCTGGGTGGTCAGATATTCCTTGGAATGGTTAGCAACAAACTAGAAAGTCTTATTGTTTCTCCTTCGAAAAGAATCCGACAAGATTTGCGAGAAGAGCCAGAAGGAGAGGTGAGTTTTTCTCCTGATTTTTTATTACAGGCTAAGTTCCTACTAATTTTCGAAAATGTTTCTCTGTTGCAGTAAGAAAACTTCTCTCAGTATGTGCATGTATTTTGCATAGGCTTGATTGAGGAAAGAAGTTAAGCCCGGAATCGGCCCTATAAAAATTCAGAGACATGTCACACATTTTTGCATTATTGAAATGGCAATTTAAAAGCATCCCGTGATGCTAAAGAAATAGGCCACTTTCACTCCTTAGAGCAGGGGTGCACTGTTTACCACAAATCACTTTTTTCATTTCATTTACAATATTTCAACATGCCTGGAACCATTGGGCGTGCACTAGCGAAATTCTTAGACCAAATAGAAAAATATAGATCCTCAGCTATTCAAGATTACCGGAAGTAACACCAAATAAACCTTACAACAACGTTCATGAGTTCAAAGACCTTGCAAACCACATTGATCTAAAATCAGCACAAGTGAGTCGAATAACAACTTAATATGACAAGCTTGGCCACCTCAACTTACGTTTTGCATTCATTGTATCTTTCCTTCTTGACGTCATTTCTTGGATCATTCCTATAAAAATGTAGAAAATTTTGCCATCTTCCTCAATTTCCGAATCTTTCGACGTACAATTAAAGCCAACTCCAAGGTCACTGAAAAACAGCTCGACTAAGCCACGTCACTACAACCAAAATATTTCGTCTACACTTTTAACCTTGGATGCCACAAAAGACCTCAGTTTCGAGACCAAAATTTATAGGCAAAAGATAAGACACAAAATCGAAAGCTTGTTTGTTTTCGTAATAATGACGCTTACTAGATACTGATATTCATTTAATTTTAAACGATGATGCCTTCGATCGTGGATGGGCTAGTAATAGAGGACAGAAAAACGTGAAAGCTTCATTGCAAATTTGAAATGTTAAAAGTCACAAAATCAACTTGTCTCTGAAAGGGAAATAAGTTGTGGGGTATAAGATATATTTATACATATGCAAGGACGGATTATGGATGAAAAGTAATCTAACAAGAGTATATAAAATGAAGCAAAATGTTGTTTACATCGATGTTTCCTGATTTATTATTTTATCGGAAAAATCTACACTTGGTATTTAAGGACGAAATTTTCCAAAGGGCTTTGGCGTCGAGAACATTTAAGAAAAGAATGTTGTCTTGTATATTTTTAAATGAACGTACAGAAGAAATAAATTTCATCTTAGTAAGGCACTTGAGGAGTAAAAGGCATTTTTTCTGCAGTGGTAAATGCATAGGTCAATGCAAATCTTTTAAACATTTTAAATTCTGAATATTTGCTCTACATTAAACTTTTCTTTTCAAAAACCAAATTAAAAGAAAAAAATATTGCCAGCAGTCCTGGATTAAACTTCATCAAGAACATATATGAATTTACTTGTAAAATTGTTGCTGCCCACCCCAGGTGCCACTTGAAACTCTTGTGTCATTTCGCACTAAGAAAACAGGAGATCTTTATTCAAACATTTTTCTTTCTTTTACATTTACAGCATGATCCAGTACGGATGAATTTGAGTGTGTGTTATAAGCCACTACGACAGAAACTTGAAGTTACAGTCGTGAAAGTTGCAGATCTTCCCAGATCCAACTTCATAACATTACCTGGTAAGTGCTTTGGGTCCAGTTTGTACGATTTTGTGTGGGTGCGTTTGTATGTGTGTGACCAGTACAAACTCTTGTCACTGTTTTGAACATGTAGACTCATCAAATGACATTTTGTAACGGGTAAAAAATACGCAGTTTAGGCCTTAACAGCAGTTGTTTTATGATGCTAAGCGACCATAAATTTCGGAAAAGTCTATATGGTTTATGAATTACAACTTCACGTCGGGTGGCTAACCAACTCAACAATTTAGATCAAATTTGGTTTCTTTTAAAAAGTCAGTTCAGATGGGAAAATCGTAGATTGCTCTTGGATGAGAAACCCACCTTTCTTTGACCCGGCCGGGGAACAAACCACGAACCTCCCGGTTGCCAAGCTTCATCGCTTCAAATGCCACCGCCTTTATCCACCCGTTTACAGCACTGGTAGATAACCAAGTTCTCCTGAAAAACAATTCGATGAAAAGTCAAAATACAAGGTTTAAAATATTGATTGAACACCAAATTTGAAATGATTCAAAATATTCTCGTTGCTGTAACATTTTGTTTTTGCGGGACCTTCTTTATCCTTACTACAGCGTGAGCGTATTTTGCAAATGCGTGTTTCTTTCGTTCTGAAGGACAGGGTAAGAGAGAAACTTGACATACAAAACTCAACTTTGTGAAAATGATTTGGAGCAGAAAATCAACAATTTTGTCTTTCAAAATAACGCCAAGGAGTTGATCCAGCTTTTTCGCTGTCATGAGAATCTTAAGGGCTATTATTTTTGTCCCATGAATTTACGAGGGTGTACAGTTTTGCAAATTTATACGTTTGCGCCGTAATTGATATGAAAATATTTAGTCGATATGCTCAAAATACGACTGTGAAACGTTAAACGCGTATGAAAATATTTGTTTTCAAAGTTTTTGTATCCAGAATGTTTGCTTTGTAGTTAAGATATTTTCAAAATGTTGACTACCGTGAAAAATGTAATTTCTATGAATTCGACGTGAATGTACGTAATTGATATTCATTTTGGTATATCCTTGTAACGACTTTTTCGAAATTTGATTGAAGACAAACACTCGTCACCCCAAAGTTTAATTTTAGTGTGGGGTTATCAAAATTCTCAGTTGGTGATTACTCTTGGATTGATATCAAAGTCTGAAAATTCAAAAGATGCAGAGTAACTCACATTCCACACAATGCAAAGAAAGTGCTTGGATTACTCATTATAGCCTTGTATGCCCACTTAGGACATGGCCTTAAGCAATAAAATAGTTTTGTCTGCACAAGGAGGAGCTATATACAATTATTGGAGGAGCTACAAGTTATAGTTGGGAGGACTGAAACTGTCTGGGATGACGAGAATTGCCCTTTAAACTTAAAAAGGTATTTTTCCCGTCATCATTACGTTCAAAATAGAGCGGCAGTTGGTATCGATTTCAGCCCGTCCACCCTTTATCACCATAAGAAAAGATATGAAAGTTCCCTCCTGCCTTTTTAAGAAAAAAAAAACTTGACATTTTGCACCAGCTTTTCAAGTTCTCTATACGATTTCGCCACCCTACATTTCTCTCCCATAGGTCTACTGATTTCTTTATGCATTTCTAGATGCTTTTACTCTGTCTTACTTTAAATTATGTCTGGCTCTAAAATTTTCTTGAAATGTTTATTATTTCCAACAGTTTATCAATTCGTTTCGTCTGCTTTATTCTACAGATACAGAGGTAAAGGTCAAAATTACTCAAATCTCCAACGGTGAATTAACATCTAAGACTTTCAGAACGAAAACGAAGCGATGGAACACCAACCCAGTCTTCAAAGAGGCCTTCTCCGTCCCTGTCAGTGATATTCAAAACCTACGAGATGGACTCTCGGTCACCTGCACCGTTGTTTGCCAAGATCATCTCAGAAAAAGACGAAGTTACGGAAAAGTTGGCTTGGGTTTGCTTTCATCCCAGGAGTCGGAGCGGGAACATTGGAAGGAGGTACTCAAGAATCCTGGTTACCCTCTTAACCGGTGGCACAACTTAGTGGAGGAAAAGGGGACATAAATAATAAGCGTGATAAGCATTCTGTTTAGAGGTTGTGGAAAGGCTCTCTCAGCAAGGTAGCTTTTGCATGGACTAAAACAATTTGCACAATGAGCAGCTGGATGTGCCAAGTCACCTTTCGTTAAACGTTGGATCATAAAATCTTTATAGTATTTTGATCCTTGAACTTTTATTTACCTTAAAAGAAAAGTGCTCCAATCCCAAGATGTTATTTTCACTTTTGACATTTCAATATTTTAACTGTCGTCATAACGACGTAGCTTATAAATAGTTTATGGTAACCTTGGAGATGCAACATAAAGCTCTTCAAGTGTCGCTAAGATCAGCCACTATTTACATATATAAGTGGTGTTAAATTTCATTCGAACCATTTTCCTTGAGTTCTGATGGACTTGACTGACACTTCTGTAAACCTTTTGATGTGACAAACTTAATTTGATTTTGTCTAAGTTGGGAAATTCAAAGATCTTGCTCTTTATCAGCATTTATCCCTCTCATACTAACACAAGAATTCGATTTAATTAAGTCTTTTACTGATGTTATTCTCTGTTTGTTCAACGAGGTCAGAGTGGTCTAGATGGATTTTTTTTTTTATTTTTTTTTTTTATTTATTTTTTTTTTTTTGGTGTTTGGCTAGCTACCTTAGATTCTTTACGTTCACACAACAACAGAGTTGACGTCAAACCCTAGGTTCATTTGCTGTTTACTTCAGTGAAAAAGGAGTGCATCGTAACAAGCAAACAACAGCGTAAATCCCATGTAACCGTGAAGATTTCTTACTGTATGACGTCATATCATCGTAAAAGATTGGTTTAAACTTTCGTTAAAAAGCAATGAATGGCCTACTCAGCAGTCTCTGTCACACCCGTAGATACAGTACCAAGTTTCGCTTTGCATGGCATGCAAAAAATGTTATGCTACAAATTGCTGACAAATCATTACTTGAGGATATTTAAGGCATTAATATCTCATTTTACGGTTCCTTTAAAAATGGAAGTGAAAAAATCAAAGAATTTTTGTGGAGGGTAGAGGTACAGATGTTAAGGAGATTCCCTTTTGTAACCAATTGTGTGGAAAACAAAGTTGGCAGTGTTTGTAATCTACCTGATATCTGATCAAAGCAGGAAAGTAAGAGTAGTCAACACAGAGTATAGTACAGCGCCATCTAGTTGGGAAAACTCATTGCCAGTGAAGATTCCGCGGTAGATGGACAAGGGAGGTGTTAGGGTGGACTGTCCAATAGTAGTTATAAGGGAGGTAAGTAGGAGCAGGGAGCTCTTACAGCTCCCTGGTAGAAGCGAAATAGATATGGTTTTCTTGGTTCAGTTTGAAGTTAAAGGTCAAACAAATTCTACTAATTTAATGAGTGTATGCAAACACGAAGTTTGATTATATTTTCATACCTTATCAAATATTTCATTTTTATACGAGCTATTTTATACAATTTATATGTTATTTATCAGAAATGTGTTATTTTCGTATACGTATAGCTTTGAGCCAAAGTGAACCTTCATGCGAAAGATTTAGTTATGTCATCCAAATTGATAATCAATTGCTTTCGCAAATTACTTTCAAATTTCAGATTATTTGAGTTGTATGAAGCAAATCAATAGGAAGTGTTTACCAAAGAAAAACGGGGGATTTTTTTTCTTTTGCTACTTGCGCTCACTGCACACGTCATCATCTTGTGGAGTATTTCAAGTTTTGTCGTAAAAATTTTCACCCTATATTGTGTAATAAGTTTATAAAATTTGTGTACAAACGTTCAAAAAAGGAAGAAAAACATTTTATATTTACCAAGAAACACGAAAAATACAGAAAGAAACCATAATCATTGTTTGTTTGCCTGTGTTTTGTGATTTGTTATGAAGAACAGTGAGCTGTAAGAGAGCTCCTTGTGAAGAACATGATATTCACGGAACATACGTGGTAAATGATCCAAACCTGTTTTATCTTGTTCCATACTGAGATCGACAAACGCTGATTTAATGATATGGATACAGACCTACCCCCGGGCCTATGTAAATGTAACTGCTATAGCAGTTACATTTACATAGGCCCGGGGTAGGTCTGTATATCTTTCACAGAGGAAAGTTAGGGGAAACTGTACTACAAGAGTAAACTTAACTCCAAAGCGCATTTTGACACGTAAAAAAATGGAATACATTTTACTTACATGGAACTTCTGTAACGTTTTGCAACAAATTATCACAGTTCAGACTAAAATATATTTTTCAAGGAGGAGGCATTAGCCTATTATTATTCATTTTGAACTTAAATTCTATGAGGGGAGTACGTCTAATTTGCCTTTATTGGGACAAATTAAAATGTTTGAGGAATGTACACAGAAGGATCTGCCCTCATTTTAGAGCAAAATAAATGAACTACATGTCGTGTTGCTAGCTGCAACAGGGATAACAGCCAATACCAAATGTCTGTACTATGAATAAGCTCCCTCAAGTCGTTTAACTTTGGCTATCTATGGACAAATACCAGAAAATGTGAATGAGGGTGGCATTTCCGACCTTCTAAAATTATTGAAGCTACGTAGCCCTGTTTTTGCCAATTTGTCCGGGGATTACTATTTATATATAGATTATGAAACCAAAGTATGTAAGGAAAACGACAAACCTGTATGGTGCTCGAAGTGCGCTGGAAATTTTTAAAGTGGTATTTTCGGGTTCCTATGGATGAAATTTCAGGAACAAAAAAGGAATCTGTGCATACTAATTGCGGAGAAAAATTGTATCAATTGTGGAGGGACTTCCTATCCTATCGGGGACACAGGCGCACAAGGCAGATGCTACTGGCCCTCTCCCCACATTCGTCGGCAAAAACTTGCTGTTTTGGAGAAATAAGTATGCTATTTTCGGGTCTACATTCATTAATTTTCGTGCACAAATGCTGCAGTACCACCAATCGGAAGTGGTTCCGTACACTTATGATGAGGGATAATATGCAATGAGGGATTGTATCAGACACCGCGGCCTAGTACTGAAATACCCTAAACCTTCCGCCAACAGTCGCTCACCGTACCCTGCGATGAATGCAAGAGAATTAAATATGACATTGATGATAAAATACCCCATCTTTGCAGAACGCTGTGTAGCTTTCCTAAAGGTTACTTGTTAATGAGGATTTCATTAAATTAGGCTATATAGACAAATGGAAAGAAATCATCTGAAATAGTAGATGACTATTGCGTGCGAAGAACGCCAGTTTAAGCTTTTGGGTCAGAATTTTATGAATCTGCCCTCAGCGAGAGCAAAGAAATGCAATGCCTCCGCATAACACGTCGGAGACTACATATGGTACTTTATCTTGCCCGAAATTAGAAAATTCTAGGAAAGAGACGTAATATCACCCTGCTGCAACATAGTCTGTGATAACATGCATTGTATTGTAGTCTACCATTCCTTATGTCCTAAGAAGTTTTCCCGAGCACTCTGCCGTAGGCCACGGCCCGATAAATATATGAGAACAACTGTTTGACTGAGGAGGGAATTCCCAACCTTTAGAGAAAACTGCGTAAGCTATATAACAAATCTTGGTATGCCACTTGGTCAGGTAGCATATGAAACAAAATGGTATAATATAAATCCAAAATGAAAGAAACATAAGATAAGTCGACGCCGCGAGAAGCAGGTGAAGGAATTGTGGGCATGTATTAGAGCAGAGGTTCCCAACGGGGCGTTATCGCCTCCTGGGGCCGTTTGTTCAATGTATGGGGAGATGAAGGCTAAGGGGCGGCATTTTGCTTAAAATGCAACACCACTTAATTATACATAATTAACCTTCTTTGCAAGCAAGATGTCTAATGTATAGTGACGTAATATTCGTCGGACAGAAAATCTGAGAGATTTCTTAATGAACGACTTTAATTACTGGGTTAGACAGGTCACAATGCCATGTTGCTTAGTTTTTGTAACCAGGTTCGCTCTCTCTAGGTTTCACAAGTACTTGTTTGAATTAAAATGAAATAAAAAGTTACAATAAATTTCAGCTTGTCAGTTTTTACGCCCAACAGGATCATGAATATATTTTACAAAGAACTAGGGCTTAAAGTAAATGACTGTTTTAACGAGACAAATTTAGACAACAATTTTGTGTCGACAAATATTTGTCTAAATTCTGGTTCATAAACGAACGATAACTTCATGATTACCACTAAAGATCGGACGGAAGCAACGAAAGAATCTTCACGGTTTCCTTGAGAGCTGTTGTGCATCTTTCCAAAATTGGGCTGCAATTAAGGATGCATTACTTCCCATCCTCGAAGGCAGGATTTTTTTTAATCCGAGGGCATGATTTCAACTTGGCAATGGCCGTGTGTAGCGACCCGTGAGAAAGTGTAGAAATGTACTTTTTTTCCTTTGGCAACCGAACGGGCCCTAACGCCCCCAACCACCACGCCCGCCATGAGCTTTTAAAGAACACATAAAAGCAGGAATGCAAAATGTGGAGAGGAGTATTTCGATGCTAACCATGTATAACTCACCCAACTGTATAAAATACTTACACTGTACATGTTTCGCTCAAACTGAGCACATTTTGAAAGGTGGTACTGTTTCAAATTAAATAACTGTAAGCTTGCATGAAACATTAATTTTATGGTGTTGTGTATGAGTTCGCTTTTCGTTGTGCTTTTCTTAAAGACTAAAACCTGACATCGTCACCAGGGGCGCCGTGCAAAAATAACTTTTGTGACAATTGGTGACTAGAGGAAGGTATAGACCTTATGCATTGACGTCACGCGATGTTATTTTGGAGGCAAAACAGTGAAGCACATGGCACGCACGCACGCAGTAGACTTCGCACTTACGTGTAGTCGACTTACGCGCGTGTCCAATTGATTGCCAAATCAGCTGACTACATTTGTTGGTATGACTTGCAATGACACGCGCGTACAATGATGTGCATGCTAACGCGCGTTAGCATGCTCATCATTGCGTGCGTACCTCAAAACGTGGGAGCACATTCTGCTCTGTGACGTCATATGCATTAGGTCTATTAGAGGCGTAGGGCGAAAATCTATTTTTGGAGGGGGAAGGTGAAAATGAGTAATGTAACCTGAGGCAAAGTGCCTTAGGTGCGATATGGGGGAAGCGGTGAAAGACTGGGTGAGAACATTTCAATGTACTGCAAGATAAGACGATCTAGAGCAATTTCCGATGGTTTATTTCAGTGTTTTCTTTTTCTTCTTGATCCTTGGTAAAAGTATAAATAAACGTCGTATACTGGAGAGCATGACAAGTTGCCAGCAATGACAGAGCATGGGAGCGTAGGAGGATGAACAGGGCCACGCATGACAGACCCTTGATGTAGAGCCAGTAGGTAGCTGAGGGTTGAGAGGTTGGTCAGTTAAGTTTGTGTCCTTTCGGGGACGTAGCTCCTTCACGGAGCAGAACTCCTTCAGGAGTAAATTTACTTTTGTGTTTATGTTCGCTCCTTAGCTCTCAGTGGTCAGAGAGTCAAGGGGACTTTGGGAAAAAGTAGGAAGATGTTCGTGACTGGACGGCTGTCCTGTAACCGTCGGCTCGAGACAGGAGTGGAAAGACCGGAGCGTTCTCCTTTGGGAAATTCACAATATTTGAAGGTCCCTAGATGCAGCTTGGTGCAACCATAATATATATGTTTTGAAGTTAATTTATCTACAACAAATGCTATTGTTGGGTCTGTCTGTCGGATATACATTGTGTTAAACGAATGTGTGGGTGTCCAACATGGAGAGTATAAGGCTAAAGGTAGATTCAGCGCCCACATGTTTATCTCATGGAAGTCCCTAGGCCCCAACGCCCATGACCAATTAGTAGAATAAAAGGGTGAACACTAAGAAACAAGGCTGAAAGACTTTTAAACTGCCAAAAAAAGCTGTTCACTGACAAGATTCCCATACTAATGCTAGGTACGTAAGGAACTTTTAATTTTTGAGGATTGTATCGCAGACATGATAGTAACTGTTAGCATTATTAGGCTCGCCAATTTTTTTAGAACTACCCATCAGCTTATGAAGAAAATTACCCTGCTGTAACTTTTAGCAAAGTTTTTATTTAACACTCATGATGAAGTCCACGCGGAGTCCCATGGTCTTTACTGTATTTATCTTAACTTTCTGTACTTCGTAAAAGGCCTGGAAAACGAGTGCAGACTCTACTATCCGTCAGATAAAATCGACTGGATATACCCATTTCACCATTTTTGTCCACTTACTCCCCACCCAAGGAGAGTTTGCATAAATTGAACTTACCATGCTAGTAGGGTTAATATAACTTCAGCTATATTTTTCGAAAACAGTTAAAGAGGAAATCTCGTGATCCCACACAGTTCCAATTCTTCCAACTAAGTTAGTTCTAGCCCCGCCCATAACTGTCTTTAAAGCTTCTCCTGGTGCAGACATAAAGAAAGTTTATTGCTTAAGGCCATATACTAGTGAGCATGCAAGGCCTGAATGTGTAATAAAAACACTCTCTCTGCATGCTGTGTAATATGAGCTTATTCTGCATCTTTTGAGTTTTGTAACTCTGATGTCAATCAAAGAGCAGTCCCCAATTGAGACTTTTGCTTAACCCCAATTAAAATTCATACTTTAGGTAGTACCTGTCTTTAACTTTTCATATTAACTTGGCATGTGGAGGGTTTTCAAACGTATTGTGTGACAAAAAAGCATATGGCACCCTTGACAAAATTTAGGGGGTGCCTGGGCCCCCCGGACCCCAATGGGCAGGACGCCCCTTCCACGTCACTGTTTGGTTGAGCCCATTTATTGGACGAGAACCTCCACATGGAACCTTGACAGTATATTAGTGAAGCGTAGCCAAAGGGGCAAAATGAGGGGGGATCGTATTAAAGATAGGCTTTAAACCACGTTTATCTCACTAAGGAAATGTACTATGTGTAACTCATCTAGTGACAACGTGGTAATTGATTACAAAAGAAAAGGCATTACATGAAGTTTGCATCAAAAGGTCATGGCCGCACAGCTTTGGTCCTTTGGAGATAAGAGGGTTCTTTCCTAATAAGGAAAACGACTCACAAACATTGTTTGGTGGTATAGGCGCCTTGTATGAAAGACAAAAATCATTGCATATCATTCAAATCCTGTGCCAAATCTCCATTCCATTTTCTAGATATTCCTTCTCGGAGATTGGTTACTTTTGTCAAGGTCACAAAATGTGATGCCAAGTGGGCAGATGATTCATTTTGTTATTCTCTATGATTGAATAACTTTTTTATCCTTGAATATACTATTTTTAGAATGTTATACATTTTCCCGTAATAGTGTAAAACTGCTCCATACTTATATGGTGTATGGCTCCCAAAGGTATGTTACATATTCATTATACTCAATAGTACAAAGAAAAACAAAAGTTGGATTTATTCAGTTTGCCCAGATGACATCAAAGAATTCCCATCAGACACTGCGAAAGCTGAAAAGTTGTTCTTCTTCAAAAATTATACGGGGTGGGGATTTCATTGTCTAATAAAAAAAAATTGCAATTTTGAGCACAACAAATTTGGTCATTAAAATATAGCTTTAGGTTTAACCCTCCCCGATCTGTGAATTATGATCGTAACACCCTTGTTTGTGTCGTTGTGCGCGACTCCTTATGTGGGAGAGCCTGGGCCGCTTTCTAGTTAGCTAGTTAGATGAGGTTTTACGGCCCAGTTTCTAACCAATTGGTTTAAGTCGAGTCGGCCACGGCCTTTTTTCCAGTTGTGGCTCACAGGCTTGTTTTCCCTACTCCATTGCTTATGCTGAGCACCAAGCACAATGGCAGTAGGTTCCATCTTTAAAGTCTTCGGTATGACCCTGGAAAAAAAAAACTTATTGGACAATAAGTTGGTAGGCGACGGTTAAGAACTCTTAATTAACACTGAGCTAATGATCATGACGTTTCATGAACTTTTTTAAACCTTTCCTCAAAGCCCAATCAAAATCTAGGTCCATTAGTCATTTGATGATGACAAAGAAATTCGCTTTTGATTTTGCGTTAAGGCTCACGAAGGACATTCAGATATGGGAATTCTTCCATTTTGGACGTCATAGGATAACGTATGTTGTAATAATAATGTTGCAGCCTTTGATCAAACTACCCAGAGAAGTGGTTTCTCCAAGGTAAAATTAAAAAGTTTACACGTCAGGGATTTGGGGGAAAGCAATAGATAAGTCACTCCTAGAACAAAGGAATTTGAAAAGGAATTTGAAAACAACTATCCATTAAAGTAGCTTAGTTCTTTTGCCTTCTCCTAATTCTTGTACCCAATTAATTTGTGTGTGGGTGTGTGGGGGGGGGGTTGGGGGCTTTTTCTTTCATTCTATGAAATAGTTCCAAACGTAACGAAATTAAAGTGATTTGAATGTCGCTATAGTTACACATCATTAATGATTAATAAGGCAATTATAACCACGGTCTACACGTCACACTGTACTAATGAGGAAGACCCAAAAAATGCAGATTTTTAATTTGCTAAGCAATTAGAGTGTAAATGTGTTATACTTATTGTTGTTCAACTGGACATGTATATTGGTGTCAACGTGCAGTGGAAATAATTTGAAATTGTGGTTTACTGAGATAATACTATTTGAAATTCAGTGGTGTGTTGTTTAAGCGTTAACAAGATTTTTTAGTTATGTGAGAAATAAAGATAGCATTTTCTTGAAACTGTTTTATAAACACGTTGGGTAGAATTCGCATCGTTTTCACTGTACTTCTCATCTGCACCAATAAAGCTAAAACTTATTTGTAAGAACTAAGGAACTGCTGTACATGTTGTATATAAAGTAATAACGGCTTACATTCTGTTATGATTTCTGCCAAAATGTTGTTATGAAAAAAGTTTTAAAACTGAAAATTCATAAAAATGAAATTATCTGCTTCTCAGGTAGTACGTCCATGCTCGGACCAAAGATAGACGTTAAAAGCAATAAGCAGTCACCCAAAAATTTGCTTTGAAAAATCAGCAAACTCTTGCAAATCTCCTCTTTAGCATTACAAGCACCTCTGAAGACATTTTGAACATAACTATTACAAACAAGAGGAAAAGCATGGAGAAATTCTCCTTGAATTTCACAATTCACTAACAAAAAATTGTCACATGATCAAAATAGGCCATTCATGAACTAGAGTGACGGGGCATACTAACTCTGATTGGGGCAACTGCATTTTCCCTTTAAGACAGGCATGTAATTCCAGGAACTTTGTGTATTTATGTAATTGGAAAAAATATAACAGTAACTAAAAATGATAACTAATAATGCAAAAACTAATAAAAATAATAATAAAAATAATAAAATAATAATAAAAAAGGAGATTAGGTACAAGGGAAGGAACGGAAGTTGCATCTAAGTGTCAAGTACGAAAACGTCTAAATCACATACAATTTTTACTCCGCTGACTTAGGGCAATGGCTCGAAAGTTTAAAATTTGGAGTGGTGAGATTGTGAGTGAAAGCAGTTTAAATAAAATTGAAATTGAAAATAAAAAAAATGCAGCAGTGTCTGAGAAACACCTTAGTCCACCACCTAACCAGTTTATGATGGATCCGAGACTCATTTTTAGGAATACACAGTATGGAGAAGGTTATGGTCACATTCAACTGTCACTGAGACATTTCCTGATTGAGTCTGATATGGCAATTAAGGTGGAGAAGAGCAGAACTGGTAACAAACATCAAAACAATACGTTGAACTTCAAGAGATTGGTTGCCAAATGCTAGGTCAATAGACCTTATGCATTATCGTCAAGCAACGTCATTTTGAAGGTAAAACAATGAAGCACTTGGCACGCACGTAGAAGACTTACGCGAGTATCCGATTGGTTGAAAATCAGCTGTCGGCATTTGTTGGAGCAACTTGCAATGTACGCACTTGCCTCCAAACAAGGGAGCACTTTATGTTCGGTGACGTCATATGCAGGCCTACACCATCTCCCTGGGTAGAGCTGCCCCTGTATGCGTTAAATCTTTTCAGAATGGTATACCTTACGATAAAACCTATCATCCTTTCCATGTATTACTTTTCTATTTTGTCTTATCTTGTCGGAAGCCCCTTCCATAAGTTTCCGATGAAACTGTTGCCAACCGAAAAAAATAAAGGCTCTAAATTAAGAGCCCCTATGTGGATGGAACAACTTCCTTTTTCCTTCCTTTAAAGGACATGCCACCAAAAAGAGCTTTTCTCTTATCAGTTAAAGATTAAAGTCCTCCAATGAAAGATCCTTTGGAATTATTACAATATCTTTTACCGTTCTCAAAATATACGTCTTCAAAGTTCAATGGTTTCTGAAGAAACTCATTGTCTATGCAAAAATAAAGATGTGGAGTGTTGCACAGGGTTAAGATTTCTTTTGTTAATCCTTCATAAACTATCTCTTAATTACTGATCAGATAGATTAAAGTTTGTTGAGTGACATCAATGTTTCTGAAGGAAAGTAGTTTAACTTTCATAATAAGCCCTCAGGGGATAACAATGCTACCAGTGTCCTTGAAATTAAGGTTGGAAAAACAAAGGGTAACATGAGCCATATGTCCATCTCATGATTCCACACATTTGCATATTAAGCTGATGTTTATTCATGATACAAGTGTGAAATAGAAGTTATCCTGTAAAATGGTCAATATTTGATGGATTTTAATGGAAATTGCGGCTATTTTCTGGATATTTACTGCTTTTTACATTAAATATCCAATTATGTTATTTTCATGTCACACGACCATTAAAGTCCATATACCTTACAACATGCTATCCTGTACTACGTTGACGTGGACAATGGGTACTTGCAGGTAGCTTCGTCCGAACGACGCAACCCCTCCCCCTACACACGGGCCCGCAGTATACTAAAATAGCGTTGTACGTTTCCTCTAACACTTCCAATGATTCAATCCCTCAGATACCCGCCGAGCAGACTCTGTTTGCTCAGCTCTTCAGATTCCATGACTGAACAAGGAATATGCCGTACAACCTGCTACGTAGGCAATCCTTCTGATGTAAAATAACAAAGCGATACTCACACTCGACTCCATTATACTCATTAATGAAGGAATATTTTACTTCAACCTTTAGTACAATGAGAAAAGTGCTAACGATTTTTACCTGTTCGATTTTTATACAGATCTTCTTAAAGATGTTTAAATGTTGCATTTTTTCTAATGCCCACTATGTTTTAATACACCAGACAGTCCTGGGGCTTTGCCTTCGGTCTCACAGGGGGTTGCCCTAGACCCCCCCCCAAAGTGTGGTAGATCGGCTCCTCTACACTAAATATGAAAACAATGAAATCAGGAGGGTGTAATGTTTCCAAGCCTTGAGGGGCAGTGGTTTTACGACACTCCTAGCGACCATAAATGTGTGAGGAACCTATGACTTAGATTACACATTTAGGTCGAGTGACTAATCAAATCAACAATTTAGATCAAAACTTAGCTTCATCGCTTCAAATGCAGGCCCCTATACATGAGGGGTGTCGGGGCGTGGGCCTCCCGGGTTGAAAAATGTTGCTACACTCTCCCATAGTCGCTACACTTTGTCAGCCTTTGTTAAAACTGAAGTCACACCCCCGCCCCTCCCGATTAAAACATCCTGAAATCGTGGTGAAATGCCACCGACTTTATCCACCTCGGAGAAGGACTAATTTTAAAAAGGCGCATTGAGTTATTGAGTTGATATTGAATATTTGTAACAATTTCAAAGTCGATTATTGCATTGTAATGTTTCTAATTAGCCCCATTAGTCATGTATCACTTCCTATGCTTACCAAAAACCTGCAAAATTGTAGTTTTTATGAGCTTGGAAAGCTGTAGTTTGTGTGCTTGTCCAAACCCTTGATAGACCCACCTCTCTTCAGTATACAATGTATATATA